>CM051474.1:16757814-17025314 GCA_028015225.1 Carex myosuroides | reverse complement strand
ATATCCAAAGTTTAATAGAAATTATTATTTATGCTCAGATTTCCGGATTTTCACCAAAAATGCCCAAGCCGGCCACAAAATGACTGGTTTACTCCCTCAGTAAACCGGCCATTTTGTGCTCGGTCGGCTTACTCCTTTTTTTTTTTTTTTAGAGACACTATGAAAAGCAAAATAATGAAATCTAACACTGAAAATTTGAATTTTTTTGTTTAAGTTATTTGTTAGATTACTTATTTTGATATATAATTAGCATATTTATACTAAAATACACTAGATTACTTGAAATTATGTTGAATTACACTAAATTACTTTACATTACGCTAAAATACGGTAAATTACGCTAAATTACATATGAATAGTGACGATATTTTTACTGAAAAAACGAAAAACGACGATGAAACTTCAAACGGTCATAAAATGACGCTCGAGTGTCCGATTTCAGCAAATGACCACTTTTCGGAAACCTTGCGAAAATATGCATGCGTCAGTGACAACCATCTTGTTTTTTGAAATTTAGAATTACCCAAAAACAAAGGGAAGAGCCTCAAAACTTGAGTTGAAGTTTCCGATTGAGATTTTCCTTTCTATTATTCAATCCAAGTAGCTCAGTAAATTAGTTACATAGTGAATTTGTAGAATACCATTTTTTACTATTTTTTATGATTCATGAAAGATGAGCAAAATCGGTCTACTTTAGCGTAATTTTGTGTAGTTTAGCGTAATTTACCGTATTTCAGCATAATTAACGAAGTTATTGTAATTTAACGTAATTTAGTATAATTCAACATAATTTCAAGTAATCTAACGTATTTTAGTATAAATATGCTAATTATACATCAAAAGAAGTAATCTAACAAATAATTTAAACAAAAAATTTAAATTTTCAGTGTTAGATTTCAATATTTTGATTTTCATAGTGTCTCTCTCTAAAAAAAAAAAAAGGAAAAAATGGCCGGCTTACGTAAGCCGGCTATTTTGTGACCTGCTTGGACGTTTTTGGCGAAAACCAGAAATCTGGACATAAATAATAATTTCTATTAAACTTTGAATATTAATAAAAATGTCGGCCATACGTATGTAGTAGTTGGAACTTTTGATTTGTACTGTACGTACCAGCTACATAATCATGCATTGGTCCCAATTTAATTATTAATGTTTCTTGCACGTTTTCCTAGGTTCTTTAATTATCTCTAGCTAGCTATTTTATTAATTGCTTCTTTTATATATATATATATATATATATATATATATATATATAGGACAGTGCTACCGTGCTACGCGTAGCATAGAGCACTCCGTGCTACGGCTCACTTTTTGAGTTTTCAAAATCCTAACGGTCGATCCGAACCGTTCAACATAATCTCCATATTAATATGTACTTGCAAACCAAATTTTACATTTTTTAGGCTATTCGGTGAAGCAAAAAAAAAAAAATTTAACCGAATAGGCTATTCGGTTTTTGCTGTTTTTATAACAAACGGAACAATTATGTCGTTTCTTTAACTTTTATTATTTTAATTACTGTTTTTAAAAAAAATCCCTTGCACTACACCGTTGGGGTAAATATTAATTAGTCATGTCCAGAAAACAATTACAGGATATATATTTAATAGAGCTAGTTTTCCATAGTTTAATTTCCATCTTAATTTTACTATAAAGGATAAAAAAAATTTAGGCTGTCATAACAATTATGGTGCATCTTAATTATTAATGTATTTTATTATGCTTGCCAAGTTCTAAATGACAGTAATTATTAAGTCATCATGTCGAACATAACTAATTAATTATGTCTCCAAATTATATATCAAATTATGACAGAATTAAGACAAGTTTTTCAAAAACCTGATTAATTAGTGGATTAAAAATATGAAGTTAATTTGATTTATTGTGATTTTGGTGCTACTGCAAATATTAATCAACAATTTATTCAACTATTTGCAGATTCATGATGAAGTTTCAATTGTGTTGCAAATAAAAGGAGAGAAAAGAAATAATAGATGAGTTTCCTGTAGCCTCTCGCTTACAGTAATCTCTTTCTTTGTATTTGCTATTTTGTTAAAAAAATTAAAAAAAAAAATTAGTATTGTGTATTTTGTATTTAGAAGTGTATTGGTTAGTTGGAATTTATGTGTTGTGTTATTGTGTTTTATGTGGCAATTTCTATTGTTGTAGCTAGTCATGTAATTACTGTTCTGCTTATTTTGGTTTTAATCCTAGCTAATTAAAAGAAATCATGATGGAGTAGAGCACTAATTAATTGGCTTAACTTTGGCTTTGCAGGAGCTGGATTTCGACGAGAGAGGGGCAAAATATATGAAAACACAATAAAAGTGTTGCATTAACACCATGTAATGTAATACTTTTAGTCTTGTATGTATAAAAAGGAGTAAAATTTGGACTGATGATATTGTTAATTCAAGATGCACATATATATATATATAGAGAGAGTGGCTAAGGTCAAAGTGGTATGGGCCTTGGTGCTACCAATTAGTTTTTGCAATTTTAAAGTTCAAATAGTCGATTCAAACCATTAGATGTTCAATCTAAATTAAAATCTGCTTGGAGACCAAATTTTACATTTTTTGGAATTTTTTTACTATTTTTTAAGCCACTTTGAAAATGGCAGATTCGGGTGAACAGTAAAAACAGTGCAACCAAATTCTGGACCATGTGATCAACAATTTTCAAAGTGGCTTAAAAAATAGTAAAAAAATTCCAAAAAATGTAAAATTTGGTCTCCAAGCAGATTTTAATATAGAGATCACATCTAACGGTTTAGATCGACCGTTTGGACTTTGAAAATCCAAAAAGGACTTGGTAGCACCAAAGGCCTTGGTCATACCACTTTGATCTTAGCCACTCTCTATATATATATGCATAAATGAAGTCCAATTGATATATATATAGAATGACTAATTTACAAACGTTTGTTCCTGGACTCAGGAACAAACGGTACGGTTCTCCGATTTTCAAAGTCTAAACAACCGACCCAAACACTTAGATATTCAATCTATATTAAAATGTGTTTTGGAGACCAAATTTTACATTTTTTATAATTTGTTTACTATTTATTAAGCTGGTTTGAAAACAGTTGATTTTATTAAACTTATGCACCATTGAAAAACAGCGGTTTTCAAACCAGTTTAATAAATAGTAAACAAATTCTAAAAAATGTAAAATTTGGTCTCCAAGCACATTTTAATATATATTGAATATCTAACGGTTTGGATCGACTGTTTGAACTTTGAAAATCAGAGAACCGAACCGTTTGTTCCTGAGTCCAGGAACAAACGTTTGTATGTTAGCCATTCTCTCTCTATATATATATATATAAGACTAAAGACTTTACGTGTGCTCGTAGTGGATGCTATGAATGAACCAATATTTAATTAATCAAATCATTTTATAATTAATGCATATATGAAAAAACACGAGAAAATTTTTATTATAACAATAATTTATAATAAAAATTAGGGATAAATAGTATATTGTATATGTATCAAAAAAAAAAACGTAGGTATAAGCTAGGCTACAGATGCATGTACCGTCCAACAACCGCCTACAGATGTAGATTTGAAGCTAGCTAAAGTGACTTGAGAGTAGGTGTGATGGGCATCGGACCTACTCTGGTTCGATGGGTTTAATCACCGTCTATTTGCTTTAAAATTCATGCGGAATACTTTAAAATTCGTGCGTGTCTGTTTCAATTTCCGTGCGCACATATCTTAAATAGATCAGACGGTCATCATGTCGTTGAACCTAAAAGTAGGTCCGATGGGCATCGGACCTACTCCGTTCTCAGCTAAAGTACAATCCGGGTCTTGCCTGCTACCATGTGAGAAGAAGTCATATAGTTTTAAATTAGATATGGATATTCAATGTTCAAATATTCGTGCTCTATAACTTTAAATTTTAATTATTTGTATCCGAATAGTAGATATATATCATGAGGAGGGATCCACTTACAACAAATTTGAGTTACAACAAAGTTACAACATTCATTTTTTTCATTTTCAAAGTCCAAATCGTCGATCCAAACCGTTCAACATGATCTCCACAATAAAATGTACTTGCAGATCAAATTTTACATTTTTTTGAATTTTTTTACTATTTATTAAGTATTTTACAAAAAATAGCCATACTTAGACCATTGAATTTTGTACCCATCTTAATAAATAGTAAAAAAAATCAAAAAAATATAAAATTTGATCTGCAAGTACATTTTATTTAGATAATCATGTTGAACGGTTTGGATCGACGATTTGGACTTTGAAAATGAAAAAAATGAATGTTGTAACTTTGTTGTAACTCAAATTTGTTGTAAGTGGATCCCTCCTCATATATCATATAGTTTAATATATATTAAGAAAAATTTATGTAATTCATCATTATAACAGCGGATATCCATATCCATATTCGTTTAATATCCAATCTGTATTCGAAAAATAAAAGCAGATAAGGATATGATTCACCACTATCCGATCCGTTTGCACCTCTAGAGAAGAAGCCATAACGAGTTGGTGGGTAATTTAGCAAACAGAGGTAGACTGATGGGAGGATTGTACACGGGTTTTACGTACCCTATTTTCCCAAATTAGGTGTTCTTTTGTTTACTTAGCAGCTTTTGTAAAAATACTCCTTTAATTTTTTCCATTTGATTTATTATTTTAAAAAAAATTCAATTTTACCAGGTACGCACATAATATATAATATATGTGCACTCTAAGAGGTGGCACGTAAATATTATTTGCACAATCATTTTTGGTATAATTTAGTCAAATTTGGTATAGTTTGAGGGTGCGCAAATAATATATGTGTACCTAGTAATATTGATTTTTTTTTTTCAAACTCATGTTAACTCTGTCTAATTTTTTTTTAAATCGTAACTAAAAAAAATTCAGTGACAAAGTTTCTCAGCTTGGAAATATAAACTACTAGTGACTTGAGAAATATAGACTACTAGAGTAAACTTACATGTCACCTTGGAAATATAAACACAGTGAATGCAAATTTTCATTAGTGACTTTACCAAAAAAAAAAACCTTTCATAAGTGACAAAGTACATTTACTGTTTACATTTTCATACAAAGTTAATTAGGTTTCTAAGTTGTACTATGTTGTACGTACTGAATTTATTTGAGTATTTTTAAAAATCATTATAACATGCAAGCATATAAATAGTTAATTATGTTTATATATAAATCAAGATGGAATTTTCATAAGCAAACAAAAAAGAGTACAAGGCCTCAAAAAATAGAGAAAAATGTATTATTGATGATATGTACCGGGTCTTGTTCTATGTAAAGGTAACAACAACGTCTGAGATTTTATAAATAACCATCGGCGCAACACATTTTTCTAAGTTACCTATTTTCTAAAATATGTCTCTCAAGTTCTTCAAACTTTAATTTAAATAAATGAATTCAAATAATTCGGCTCCATATATATCATGCTGTCATCTATATAAATTACTTTTTTGAAGACATTTATATTTGAGAAAATAAGAGATATATATAGCGCATGATGAATTAAAATAATTCAGTTCCATATATATATGCACCCAAGTATATATATGTTTAATCTATACCATCTATCATTTATTTACATCAAAAAGTGAGGTTATACCTTAATATATAGCTTAAATGTATGTTTCTTGAAGTTTATTTGATACGTTATCATTTTCAATAAATGGTCCATATCTATCTAGTTCGACAGACTATTTAATAAAAAAATTGGTATATGAAGAAGAAGTGAACATTTATTAAGATATAGAGTAAATGCGAATTTGTTGACACCCTATCACGGAGGGAAAAGTATTTGATATGCTAATATTATTCTAACTTGCTGAATTAAGAGGGAAAAGTATTTGATTCTTAAAAAGCAAAAGCAATAGCAATAGCAAAAGCAAAGAGGCAAAGGCAAAGGTGATGTGATTGGTTAATTGGTGATCAGAATAGAGATTTGGGGATAGCTAGCTAGCGTGGGATCAAGGCCAAATTATTCTCTGCCTCGCCTCTCTCATTAGGCGCCATCCAAAGAAAAACAACACATATACATATACTTGCTTTCTCTAGGACCAACGAAAACGAATATATGTATTCACTTAATTACGAACACGAATGTTGTAATCAGCAATTGTTAACATAACTGTGCAATAAAAAAGTTCCATCCACTAAAACCAGCGCCACCACCTAAGTAGTAACTACACCTCTCTCTCTCTCTCTCTCTCTCTCTCTCTCTCTTCCTCTGTTTGATACCCAGCTTGCATGAAAAATAATCCATGACGGATCTATTAGCCTCCACGGCAATCAGCTGGGGCTTCTCGGCCGCCCGTTGGCTCATCTCCCCTGTCCTAATCCGTCTCTTGAACAAATGCTTTGATGCACTCGGCATAGAACCACAGTTCCAGTCTCGACAACAAATCCTCCTTGACAAATTGGAAAAGCTTCAGACCACGCTCCTCCCAAAGCTGCTCATCTTGGCTGATGCTGCACAACAGAGCAACCACCGGCCGATTCTCCAGAAGTGGCTTCAAAAGCTCAAGTCTGCTTTCTATGAGGCTGAGCATGTGCTCGGTTTAATCGAGTATAAGCGCCTTGAAAAGGAGGTCAATTCCCTCTTCCCTTCTACTTCTAAATGTAATTTTAAGAAATTAATAGGCAAGCTCCCCATATTTTCATCTGAGAAGAAATATCTCATTAAAAGCCTTGAGAATTTGGAAAAAATTGTTAATGAAGGAATGGAATTTGTTGCCCTGCTGAACCTACCAAGCAGTAGTGGCAATAGTTTAACTCAGAGCTCTCATGAACAGTATAGGAAAACCATTTCTGCGCCAGGTTCCACGGTTATTGGTCGTGAAAAGGATAGGGATTACATTGTAAAATTGTTGCGGGAGGATATCCCGGAATCGTCTAGTAATGCTAAGTGTTACTCTGTTATTGGAATATGGGGCATGGGTGGGTTGGGAAAGACGACATTGGCACAGTATGTTTGTGACCATGAGAAAGAAGTTAAGTACTTCGACCGTGTCATGTGGGCTCATGTTTCTCAAAATTTTAGTGTTGATACCATTTTGAGAAATATTTGGGAGTCCGCTTTTAAGGAAAAATGTCCCCATTTTGGTAGTCTTGAAGGGCTACAATCTGCACTTCAAGAGAAATTAAGAGGAGAAAGGTATTTTCTGGTGTTGGATGATGTCTGGTGTGATAAAGGTGTTAGTGAAGAGGAACTAGAGCAGCTATTTGTCCCTTTAAGAGCTGGTAAGAGAGGTAGTAAAATATTGCACTACTCGGATTGAAGCGACAGCAAAAGCTTTGGGCGCTATGAATCCAATCCCGTTGCGGGAACTTGATGATGAACAATTCACGTTGCTATTCATCAGTAATGCAATAGGTGATGCGCAAATCAGTGACAATCACATGAAGGGAAGGTTAATTTCCATTGGAAAGAAGATTGCATTAAAATTGCATCGATCACCATTAGCGGCAAAGACTGTGGCAGCTCAATTGCGTAGAACACTAGACCCAGAATTTTGGTTATCTATGCTAAATAAAAGCTTGTTGAATGATACCATGGGAGCCCTGTTTTTGAGTTATCAGCACCTCCCTCCCCCATTGCAACGATGTTTTGCATTTTGCAGCTTGTTTCCTAAAGGGCATGAATTTGAGCACGACCATTTGGTTAATTTATGGATTGCAGAGGGCTTCATTGATACCGAGGATAGTAATGAACATATGAAGGATATTGGTAATCGGTATATTTTGGAGTTAATTTCTAGCTCTTTCTTTCAAGCTGACAAAAGGGGTGATTACTCTACTATGCATGACCTAATCCATGATCTAGCCCAAGATGTTTCTGAAGGTGAATATTTTAGAATTGAAAGTGGTGAGAAAAAGGAAATCCCTACCCATACTCGTCATATATATGTTCAAAATCATATGCTTGGGGAGTATTTGGAGAAAGTATGCAAACTCAAAGATCTACGTACAATTATTTCTTCGGGATATTTAAGCAATTTGAAAGAAGGGGATCTTGATGCTCTTTTTAAGAAGTTGAGGAAATTATATGTAGTGGAAATAGAAGGGAAATCACTTTGTGATGTTAAAAGAATTCCCAAGTCTGTGGTTCAGTTGAGAAACCTACGCTACCTCGAGTTCTCTGATGATAATTTAGATGCATATTTTGTATCACTCTGCTACCAATTACGTTTCTTATCTATTAATAGAAAGAACCAGATTTCTAATGTTGGGAGACTAATATTACTTCACGAGCTGGCAGAGTTTAATGTTCCAATGGAAAGGGGGTTTGAGATAAAACAGTTGGAGCATCTCAAAGACCTTTATGGATCGTTATCTATCTATGGTCTAAATAATGTCAGAAGTAAGGAGGAGGCAGATCGAGCCAAGTTATCTGATAAAAAAGGCCTCCGTAAATTACTTTTTCAGTGGGATGAAAGAGACAATGATGTCCTGAGAGACAATGATGTTGACATTCTAAATGGCCTTTGTCCACCACCCCAAATAAAAGAGCTGACAATTGAAAATTATAGTGGTAAGAGGTTTCCCAGTTGGATGTTAGAAAATAATGAACTATCGGATCTTCTATCTCTTACCATCAATTCTCTTCCTAGGCTCAAGAGCTGGGTACCTCTTCTCTTGAATCTAACTCAACTGGAAATTTCTAGTTGTCTCTCTCTTGTGTTTGCGGTGAAAGAAGACTTAGATATGATAATGTCAACAAAGGGTACACGAATATCCCGAATTGTGACTTTCAAGGAAATGGTGAATGATTATTACAAGTATAATTTTCTCTCCATTGATTATCATTTCAATGTTGTTCTGAAAATGATGAAATATGGTGATGATATAGAAGAAGAAACATTATCAACCATTTCAAAAGATCTGAATAAATGCTTAGAGAAAAGGTTAGGCCTCATTTGCCAGCTTAAAGATGTTTATGGTGAACCATTCCTGCCCCCCGCCCTCGAGAGGCTTGAAATTGATTCTTGCTTTATCACAGATAAAATCTTAGCTGGGTCTTTGCATGGACTTATCTCCCTGACCCACCTGAATCTCAAGAATATCATAACTATCACATGTATACCTAAAGAGGTCCTTAGTTCCCTGACCAATCTCCTAAATCTTGAAATTACCGCATGCCTGTTGCTTACCTCAATTGGTGGATTAGACACTCATAGCACCCTTGAAAAACTCAAAATAATCTGCTGCCCCAACCTCACTACCATTGAAACATCAATAGTTGTTGCAAGCTGTAGTGACACTATTGAATTAACATCATCATCACCCGGGAGGAGAACTAGATCTAGTACTCTAAAATGGGTTGAACTAAGGGGTTGTATGCTTTCGGATGATATGTTACAGGGTTTAATATCCCTAGAAGAATTACGTGTTTCGGTAATCCCAACCATGGTAAATCCTCCTATCGGTCATTTCAAGACACTCAGTTTCCTATACCTACGTAATTGCCCAAACCTTTCTTCACTAAGGGGCTTAAATGAGTTGACCAATCTTGAACATTTAGAGGTGTTGTCTGGGTGTGATAAGCTCGAATGCTATTCAGATGCTGATAAGCTGCCCCAGTTGAAAGAACTTAGCATCTACAGATTTTCACTACTTGAACAACTTGTCTCAAGAGATGGGTTTTTATCTCTGGTTTCTCTAGAACTTAAACGTGCACAGCAAGAATACTTTTCTCAAGAAGAATGTGATGAGATGTTTCGTTATCTCTCTTCCCTTACAAAAATTACCTTTCGGTATTGTAAAATGCGCTCGTTACCCAATCTGATGTGCCTTCATTCTCTCATATCTCTGGTGATTGATGGGTGTAAAAATCTAAGTTCTCTCCCAGAAGTGCCGCCATCAGTCCAGCGTATTTACATTGAGGATTGCAATGAAGAGTTCACAAGGAGTTGCGAGGATCCAAATCATCCAAATTGGCATAAGATTTCCCACATTCCTCACAAGGATATATGGCAATAAAAAGGTATTTTCTATTTGCATAAGCCAAAGAATTTATATTTTACAGTCCTATCAAATGCTTCCACCCACGAATCTTAGTTTCGTATTCTGGAGGCAAAAATATTTTCAACTTGTACTGGATTTTTTATGTTGTGCTAATTAAAGCACAGTGTTTGAGATTCCGTTAGAAAGTAAATATCTAACTTTAATTGACCTCATATAAAGAAGCAATAAAATAGGTAGAGAAAAAGAACCTAGGAAAATGTGCAAGAAACGTTAATAATTCAATTGGGACCAATGATTATGTAGCAGGTACAAATATATATGGTGCATCTTATTAATGTATTTTATTATGCTTGCCAAGTTCTAAATGACAGCAATTAAGTCATGTAGAACACAACTTAATGTAAAGTGATTTAATTATGCATCATTAATTAATTATGTCTCCAAATTATATATCAAATTATGACAGGATTAAGACATTTTTTTTAAAAAAACCTCAGCGGATTAAAAATATGAAGTTAATTTGTTGTTCTCTATCTTTTGATTTGATTGATTGTGATTTTGGTGCTACTGTAAATATTAATCAATAGTTTATTCAACTACCTGCAGATTCAAGATGAATTTTCAGTTGTGCTGAATATAAAAGAAGAGAAGAAATAATAGATGAGTTTCCTGTAGCCTCTCGCTTACAATAATCTCTTTCTATGTATTTGCTATGTTGTTAAAAGAAAAAGAAAAAAAATGATAAAAACAAGAAAAATGAAAAAAAAAAAGGGTTGGTATTGTGTATTGTTTTTAGAAGCGTACTGGTTGGTTGGAATTTCTGTGTTGTGTTGTGTTGTGTTTTTATATGGCAATTTCTGTGCTGTGTTGTGTTGTATTGTATTCATGTAAGTGTTCTGATTATTTTGGTTTTAAAAAAAAAAAAAGATAAAAAAAAAAAAAACTGGAGCTGGATTGGAGAAGCCTTGGAACCCTGATTCGGTTTTGGTGTTTCTGTATCTTGCCAACAACGGACTTATTTGGGGCAAGTTATATGGAGCTCTTGATGATGCTGCAATTTATTAAGGTGCGTCACAATAAATTAAAATCTTTCTTTTGGATATCCAAATGCTAGCTCTTATTATATTTGTTTATAATTAAGCTTAATTATTCCATTTATTTCTCTCTTTTGAAATTCCATATCTCATATAAATAGGTCCTTAGATGCGGTCGTCCTTTCCAGTCGATCAGTTCTCTTCTTTAGCCGGATGTGACTTTTGCTTTGGTGTGCTTCAAACAATGGAAAATTAAAAAAGTTTGCTTTCATTGAATCAACTATTTTAATTTCTTTTCTATTAATTGTTGCTACCTCTCTGAACTTTTACTTTTGATTGGTTTTATTAATTGTGTGTTATTGTAATAAACGGTTATCGAACTCATGGCGTGATAAACCTTGTTGAAGTGTATCAAAATGTTTTTTTTTTCTTGGACAACTAGATGAATCTTGAGCGTGTTATTAACCCATGATTTTTCTTTCATTTCAGTTTTAGTTTTTAATACGGATGTAGAATATGTTTTTTTGTTAATTGTTCCAAAATGCACGGGAACCGGCCAATTACCAAATGGGATGGCAGGGAACCATTTCATCATAATTTTTTTGTTCTCCATCGGCAAATGAGATGCAGAGAAACACCTATAATGAATGACCCATGACCCATTCATTGCCTAATGCATGAAATTCAGGGGAGGAAACCAATTACTAATCGAGGACTAAAGAAGAGATTTTACTGTGAAGATGCTACATATATACCTCAAGAAGAAAACCTTGAATTAATTAATACTGCGATTGGAGATGTTTCAAATCTGTTAGTTTCGTTTCAAATTTTAATCTGTTCCAGTTCCACTGTAAGTAAATTCACTTTAAATTTTGTGGACAAGGCCCGAAAACCAAGACTAGGGTCACATGGACTAAAACGAAAGCCCGGCCCATGCTCAAATTCATTTTTACAAAGACTATTTCATATTCAAGTTTTTCTACCGATTTACAAAGAATATTTCCAATGTAAAGCTTTAGTTTAATCTACACATGCATATCAAGTAATATCAAGGTGAAATATGAGTTTTAATTCAAGGCACACTAAAGGTAAAAATTAAGAAGCAAAAAGAGCACAAATTAAGCCCTGGTATCACAGAAAGTTAGAAATGAACTAGATCAGATATTCACAATACTTATGTCATGTCAATCAGCTAAACCCTCTTTCTCTTTCTTCATTATATTGCGCCATTTGTCCTTGAGATCATTCGGTAATCTAGTTTTATGAAATACATTTCGATAACATTCTAAAATTGCACTCCAAGAAGTTCTCCCATCAGCTGTGACCCCAATTTTTTGCATCCCTTCCTGCATAATAAACAAACAGAATAGCTTCTCAAATTTCATACAGAAACGCACATAAATTTCACGTAAATGTCAAACAAAAAAGAAACATGACTCATCCTGGTAGTGATGATGATGATTAAAAAACGCACTCTAAGAGCTTTTTCCTCTTCAGCTGACCAGGGAAGCATGTCGTCTACAAGGAGCTACAACCTTATTTGAACTGAGATGGAACAAGCAAAACATATCAACTTCAATTACATAAATTATAAGCTTCTTTGGTTAGGTCCAAGAATTGCAAATGTGGCCAGGCATAAATAACACCATTGTAAGGTTGGCTTGTAGATGTTACAAGTAATCAAAGGTATCAACAAAATGTCCAACTATCTTCACAACCGTTAATATGATGAAAAAATAAAAGCAAAACAGGAGCCTTACTAACGAGGTGTCGGTCTGCGCCTCTTTCTATTTGCATCTGCATTAATTCTATCTTCTCTTCTTCTCTCATTCCCCGTCTCTTCATTCATCGGAACTGCTTCATGGTTCCCAGACGTGGCCCCGGGACCTGACTTAACATATATATACTTATCTAGCCATGCAAATGCCGAGTCAGCCTCACGCTTCTTAGCCTCCTCACCTCTCCCACCAAGCATATCCCTATCCTTTGACACATTTCTGTCATTAGATTTGACTTGTTTCTCCTTCTCTTACCATCTTTTTCCACTCTTACCATCTTTTTCCACTCTTCTTCTGTCCCCAGAAAACCCGGCAAGAGTAGCATCACCATTTTCATCCTCTGCTGTATCATCATCACTGAATACAGCCTTTTTGCCCTTTCTTTTACCAGTTCTTTTCAACCTTTTGTTTTCCCTTTTTGCCCTTTTCTTGGTTTTCATCTTTCTTCATTTTGAGGAAGGAAGACATGCTCTCATTGGCAAGGGAAAGGACCTTTTCAGCCCTGGCATATGCATGCGCAACTCTAGAACACACACAACAGGGGCAGTAAAACCGGCCTTCTTTGTCAAAGCTGCTTGGGGTGGTCATAATGCAGCTCTCATGCACAGTTATTCCACATCCTTTTCTGGAACAAGTCAACAATTGACCTCCCTTGTTACATACAATGCACTGGTTCTGTTCTGAGAAGGGTATCGGAGAACCCATAAAGCTCTTCCAATGACTCGGGTCATCTAGAAAATCGGCATTGGACCTCAAATTATTGTCATTTTCATTTCTGGAGGGTTCAATTGGAATGCTTGTCTCTGGGATAGATTCTTTAGGCTGTAATAATAGAACACAAGTATAATTACAGAAATAAGTAGCAAATAATTGATTATATCATATATATAAGAAAGAAAACACTTCCTATGAGCTCCTATAGATCCCCCCCCCCCCCCCACCCCAAAAAAAAAGAAATAAATAAAAGAGAAAAAAGATCATGTATAACATAAAAGATCAAATCACCTAAATACCTTTAGAAAATATGATCTGAACCTCTGAACCTCTCCTCTCTCATAAATTCTCTAAATAACCCTAATTAACCTTAACCCGTTGATGATGATAAATAAGCACCTTTTGCATAAAATGGAGCAACTCGGCAAGCAGGGGTACAGGGCATATATCTTCTGCTTTGTCAGGACAGAATGATATTGAAATTTTTATGTGCTAAAAAATGCATGATTTACCCCCTAAAAATAACATCAGAGTGGCATGTAAAGTACCTCTTCGACCAATATCTTTGACACAGCATCTCTCCTCTTCAGAATAAACTTAATCATGTCATCACTTAAAGGCTCACTCCTCGCTGCTACTAAATTAGATACATTTCCTATCTGGCACGATAATTAAAGCATAAATAGAAACAAAAAATATGTGCATTTCTTCTCTTCAAAATGTATGAAATCTCTTTTACATCAATCTACCAAATAAGCTCCAGTGATCTTTAAATAAGTCCCCCAAGACACTTATTTGGTAATTTTGAGGTGTTAAACTTGAAAAGTAAAAGAAAGAAGAAAAGGAAAATAGTACCACTGTTTTATCAGTATCAAGGGCATTCTGAGAAGGCAAGTTTTGCAAGGCATCATTGTGCGTAGGCCCTGCCGGACCAGCCGAACTAGGGCTGGTAATCATCTCCTGTTCTTCGTCCACAATATTATCTTCTTGCCTATGACTTGAAGAAGAACCGTTTTCCCTTGTGGAATGCAGTTTAGCATCATAATCTTCCAACTGAAATAAAAAGGAAAGAAGAATGAATGAAGCAAGGTTATAGTCAGAAGAAAGATTCATTTTGTCAACACAAGGTATTTACCTGGTACATGATTGAAGAAGAACCTAATGTGGTGGATATGCTGGTCTAGCTATTGATATGGCCTTTTTAGGTTTAATTGCTGAAATGCGTATTACCCCGAACTAATTTAGGTTATTTGGATAGCACTTATGGTGGTATGTTGAATCCCAACTTGTTTGACTTGTACATTAGATGTACCGCCTGTTACCGTGCATTCAGAAAAGGAACCAGATTTTCCACCTAACAGAAAAAAAAAAAAACAGGTAACTTAATTACCAGATAAATAGAGGCTTTTGGCAATGCTGATCTCTTCTGTGAAATAAACTGTCTTATGTGATCGCTAACTGGTGCAATTCTACTTCCTGAGGGTTGACATGGATATGTAGGCTGACAAATAACATAAGAAATAGAAAAAAAAAATTTAGCTATACCAAATAATCAGTTAAAGAATTACCCTTTTGAAATTTAATTTGCAAGTAGATCTTAAGATAAGAGCCATGCTCTCACCTCTAACAAAACCCCCCAATTACTGATATGCCTAGAATACTCTTAAGTTATAGTAGTTGGTGATAAATTTGATGGGGACATCTCATCCCAATTGTAACTGGTATGCCTAGAATACTCTCAGGAACTCAATATAACATGATAATTCTCCTCCTCGCTATCTCTCTGCCACTTTTTTCAGTCTTTTTTGAAAAAAAAAAAAAAAATCTTGGGTAGTTTTATTCTCTATAATAAAATGAATGCTAAATAGTTTAAATATTCAATGAACATGCAATGCTCATGATGTCGGGCAAGCTCAACGTTCAGATACATCATTTTGGAACTTAGGCTTTAATTTGAACTCAACAGTGCAGTTGGGACAGATACTGAAGAGTAATATTCATGTACCCTTTTGAAGTTGTGACAAAGAAAGTCCAGAGTGGGTTAAGAGATGTGTATAGCAGTAGCACCGACCGTGTTATTGTTGGTATGTACAATACCTCTACTGGCGCATTCCTCAAGATATCTCAACGCAACTCTCTCTTGTAGCGATTGAGGAGCATGGGTGTAAAAATTGGGAACTCTATTGACCAACTCTGAAATAGAAGAGAGTTAGCTTTGAGGAGAGGAAGTAAATAAAAGATGAAGAATCAAAGCTTTGAGGAGAGGAAGGTCGGCTTTGGAGTCGGCTAGGGTTTCAATGATATAGTACCATGCCCATCCGAGAGAAGAGGAAGGGGAAGGTGAATTAGGCGGGGGCTAGTGAGGTGAATAAGTTGGGTTTATAAAATGGTCAGCCTCAGGGGAGGACGACGGCGACGGAGAAGGAGGAGATGGTGGTCTCATCGACATTGATCTTGATCGCCTCTCATTCGCTCCCTCCCTCACTGGGTTGAAATCGGAGAAATGAATCGTTGCTAAACCCTCCTAAACCTCTTAACGGATCCGATTTCATTCATATCTAAAACATAATTTACAATAGCGAGCGTGTTATTGTTATGTATATTGTATTATAACTCTTTAATGGACCGATCTGGCCCAAGCCCAACCAGACCCAACACGTAACGTCAAATGCTGTGCTGGACTGAATAAAAAACCAACTACTTTTTTTCAAACTTCTTAACCAAACTACCACCTATCAATTTTCTTTTTAAGAACATCTACTTATGTTGTATGAAATTTAACGGTGTGTCTAATTTATTTTGATATTTATTTTTATGAAATTACTAATGTATTGGTGGTATTTATTTTTACAAAATTACAAAATTATTCGATTGTTATTCGGTTGAAGAGAAAGACATCTAAATTAATCTTTCTCTTCGACAAAAATATGAGCTCCTAAAAAATTCATATATTACTAATTACATTTTGGATTGCTGATCACTGTGGATAGTATTCATCATAATATTAATAACATTACAACTAAAAGATAGGGAAATGCCAAAAAAAATAAAAAAAAATAAAGACATTGAATCATTAAAAGACGAAAATATAATATCTCCAAATTTAAAGAAGTTTCTTACTACAAATCTAGAATTACAATAAAAATGATATTCGCTTATTGATTAATTGCTTTAAATGAGTGCTTTAATTATTGCATTGCATGGAAAAACTGAACATACAAATTTATGAACACCATCTAGTTAATAAATAAATCCTTGCTTCATAACAAAAGTAACTAAGATGTCCAAATTAAGGATTCCTTCCTTGGTTGGATTAGGTTAATTTTGTGAAATACATTTTTATAAATATAAATAGCATAAAAATAAATAGCGCACGTCTCCATTAACTCTTTCAAATTTCTAATCCTTATTATAAATTAGCTCCATTTTATTATAAGTAAATTAACTAAGATGAGAACAAAAAATTCAAAACCCCTCGAATATTAGGTACTTAATTTAAATGCATATGATGTTATCATGATGTGTGTGATTCGGTTTCTCTGTCACGTGTAATAATAATATACATTAGTTGATTTTTACACGTACTTATAACTATGTGTAGTTTCGTGTTTTAAAATATTAAACTAGTTGTTTTAAACAAAAATATTTCTTGTGTATATACTTTGCAAATTTTTCTTTTAAAATGTACGGCCAAGATGGTCTGTCCATTATATAAAAGTGTAACCATGGTCAGTGTTGTGACCTACGTATCATCATTCATCACCATATATATATATATATATATATATATATATATATATATATATATAGAGTGGCTAAGGTCAAAGTGGCACTACTACAGAAAAAGAGATTTTTGTTTAAACATAAACTCTTGCCTTGTGAGATTGTGAAGACGCACAAAAATAGTAAGTCCGTTGATTGATCGGGACCGTTCAAATCAAAGAGCATTGCATTTATTGTTTACCGTGAAAGTTTGATCAAAAAATATTTTTATTTACCCATCTATCTAGTTCATTGAAGATTGAAGTATCGTATGGCCACAAACACTTCGTGCTGGATCAAACCTCATACATAATAAATTTTCCAAACTTTTATGTTGGTTACATTCAATGTTCTCCCTTGATCATTTTAAAACAGAAATGGAGTGATTTCACTACAGATCGACCGTTGATTTTCCGATTGAAAATGAACGGTCCAAAAATATTTTTACAATTTGAAGGGATTTACAATGACGAAAGTTTATAAAAATAATATGTATAAGTATTATTTGGCCATATAAGTTGTAAAAAAAATAAAAATATATTTTTTGAAATATTTTTGTATGTACTGTTGTACATGTATTAGGTGATTAGTAAATATCAAGCTTTGATAACCGTCCGATAAACGAAGAACGGTCCTGATGTCTTCATTTAAGAGGTGGTGGGTCGATTTTCCACATTCTCTGAGGTAACATAATATTTCTGTTTAGCTCTGGTTCTAGATGATGCACAAAAACCTTTAATATTTGTGCATAATAATGATTAGACGGTCGGATATAAACACAGATATTATGTTACCTTTGAGTTTATGAAAGCCCCGTCTATCCCTCCTTTAGCTCCCTGTCCGCATCCCAAGAATTCAAAACAAATCGATACGAAAATTTTCGCCTAGGTTTGGCTTTTCCCCCCTCACTTTCCTCCCCTTTTACGGTGAAATTTCTACACGGACGTTTAATTAAACGTCCGTGTAGAATACCTTTCTACACGGATGTTTAATTAAAAGTCTGTGTAGCTCGCATAGCATTTCTACACGGATGTTCAATTAAGGAGAACGGAGTAGGTCCGATGCCCATCGGACCTATTTTTATGTTCAACGATGATGACGGTTCGATCTAATTTAAGATATGCGCGCACGACTTTCAAAGCAAATAGAGGGTGATTAAATCCCGTCGTAAGCAGAGCAGGTCCGATGCCCATCGGACCTACTCTCAAGTCTTAATTTGTAACGGGAAATTAAATAATATAGAGTTCAAGAGCACAAAAAATAAAAATACTTCATATATTAATTTCAACATAGGGATAGTTACTGGATACATCATCACTTAATACCAAAAAAAAACATAAAATATATAACAAACAAAAGTATCTATCCATAATTAAAAAACTATTCTTGCTCACTAGTTGCCTCCCATTTTCCTTTTTTCAGGGAAGTATCTTGCTCGCTTGCCTCCTTTCTTGTTTACATTTTCCCATACTCTCTTGCTTCTTCTCAACCTTAACCAAACTTTGGGATCATCAAACTGACCGTGTGGACCGTAAGGATCATCAGGACCGGAATCCGAATCACCTTCGTAAGACTCAGGATCCGATTCGGATTCTGAATGAGAAGAGACTTCAATGGCCGGTGGCGGGGGTACATCCTCCCAAAGAATTATGTTAGTCTTGAGACCATTCTTCCCGCAGTTAGGACATTTATCACCTCGTCCGCATGGTCGGATTGTACACGCTTTTTTTGGAGGATTGGGATTTCCCACAGGATTAGGATTTTCCATATCTTAATAGCACAAAATTATTTTCCTTTTCTATTCTT
This sequence comes from Carex myosuroides, assembly GCA_028015225.1. Taxonomy (NCBI): domain Eukaryota; kingdom Viridiplantae; phylum Streptophyta; class Magnoliopsida; order Poales; family Cyperaceae; genus Carex; species Carex myosuroides. The sequence continues at coordinate 17,006,237 of CM051474.1, read as the reverse complement.
AATTTCTTCTGATCATAATTACTTGATCAAAACGGCGCCGGGAGGAGAATGCCTTTTATACAACAAAACCCCTACACTTCTCTACACGGATTTTAACTTAACAATCCGTGTAGCTCCCTTCCCCCCCTTGAAACCCTTTAGACACGGACGTTTACTCTAACATCCGTGTCTGATTACACTTTCTACACGGACCTTTCGTTAAAAAGCCGTGTAGCTCGACTCATTTTACACGAAATTTAGTTAATAATCCGTGTACAATACTAACCTACACGTATTATTAACTAAATGTCCGTGTGTGAAATAATTGAAAATATTAAGTGGTTTAACTTGTTATTTTTTATATTATTTAAACTCGTATTTAACATGTGAAATAATATGTAAAAACCTGTATGTTGTTTTCAAATAGAAATATTTTAACTAGAATATTATTAAAAAGTTGTTTCCAAACAAGATAATTAAAAAGTTATTTAAACAAAATAAATATTATACATCTCCCTTGTTTTTTCTTTTTCTCTTTTTTTTCGCTAATTTCACATTACCTTCGGCCCATATTCCTTCATTGTGGTCGGATCGCAAATAGTTTGCTTCGTCTTGTTCTTCAATTGAGGCTACCTCAGTTTGCGCGTCGGTACAAAATGAAGGTATTTCGTCGAACTGGTCATACTCTTCTTCGTCGACGACGTTTTCTACCCCAACAATTCTTCTTTTCCCAGATAGGACGATGCTCCACCTATTATCACTCGGGTCAGTGACATAAAAGACTTGGGTAGCTTGCTTGGCGAGTATAAACGGATCATCAGCATATCCAACTTTATTAAAATCAACGAGTGTGAACCCGTCGTTATCAACTTTAACACCCCGGTCTTCGACCCATTGACACCGAAACAAGGGAATGCTAAGGTCAGGACTGTAAATGAGCTCCCAAATTTCTTCAATAACGCCATAATACGACTTTGATGCTATTACGTGCCGGGAATCTCTGGATCTACTAAATTCTTCAGACGTCGCCACCAACGTCACCCCACTATTTTGCATCGTGCTCTTATCACTTTGGGATTTAGTGTAAAATGTATATCCGTTAATTTCGTATCCTTGGAATGTTCTAACAACCATTCGGGGTCCCTCGCCCAGCAGTTGAACAATTTCATTTACGGGCCTCACATCGGGGTGTGACTGCACCCTCTCTCTCAGCCATCCTACAAATGAACGATTATGCTCGTGGCAAGCCACTTCTGACTTCTCGTGTAGTACTCTTGTTGAAGGATTGTCATGTGCTCATCTATATAGGGAGCAACATCTGTCATGTGCTGTAGTACCAAAAAATGTGCCTTCTCTAGTTCATCTCTATCAGCAACTACGGCTTTCAACCCAATTGTCCCGACTCCTTGGAGCCTTCCCTCATATCGAGACTTTGGAACGCCAATAGGACAGACACCGGTCATGTAGTTGGTGCAAAAATCAATCACCTCTTCCGTGGAATATCCTTCTACAATGCTACCTTCGGGTCGATGTCGGTTCCTTACGTATTTTTTCAAAATTCCCATGTATCTCTCGAATGGATACATATACCGCATGAACACAGGACCACATATCTTGATTTCTCTCACTAGATGAACAACAAGGTGAACCATAACATCGAAAAAAGATGGCGGAAAATACATCTCAAGTTGGCAAAGAGTAGCAACGACTTCCACCTCCAAAGAGTCTAGTATTAGAGGGTCTATGACTTTGGCATTTATAGTATTGAAGAAAAAACAAAGCTTCGTAATGGTTTGACGAACGGGCTTTGGTAAAACCCCCCGAATTGCAACAGGAATCATATGTGTCAATAAAACATGACAGTCGTGAGATTTCAGACCGACCAGTTTCAGGTCCTTCATCGACACTAGCTTCTTAATATTCGAAGAATACCCTGATGGGACCTTAATACCACGGAGGCATTCACAAAAGCTTGTTTTCTCTTTCTTCGACATTGTGCACATTGCGGGGGGTAGGTATGTGCCTTCCCTTTCTCCTGCGGTGCAAGCTCGGGTCGTATTCCCATTTCTACCATGTCTTTTCGAACTTTGATACCATCTTTAGTCTTCCCTGGAATGTTCAATAATAAACTAGTCAAACTGTCGCAGACATTTTTTTCAACATGCATGACATCTATGCAATGTCTCACTTCTAAATATTCCCAGTAAGTAGGTTCCAAAATATGGACCTCTTTTTCCAAATATTCTTCGGCACTTTTGTGGCACACTTTCCAAACACAACATCAAGGTTTTTAACACGCTCGAAGACACCCTTCCCATCTAATGGACGACGGGCCACTCCAAGCTCAACTTTCCCGTTGAATGCCTTCTTCTTCTTACGATATGGGTGATTAATTGGAAGAAACCTACGGTGCCCCATAAATACATTCTTTTGACAATTCTTCAACCTCAACACCTGCGTATCATCTTCACAAACAGGGCACGCTTTTGCTCCCTTACAAGTGTAACCCGATAAATTCCCGTACGCGGGGAAATCATTTACGGTGCAAAACACCATGGCCCGCAAGTTAAAGGTCTCTTTCATGTACGCATCCCACACCGAGACGCCATCACGCCACAATTTTTGGAGGTCCTCGATTAACGGTGCGAGATATACATCTATGTCATTTCCGGGTTGTCTTGGTCCTTGGATTAGTAATGACATCATTATATACCTGCGTTTCATGCACAACCAAGGAGGAAGATTGTAGATGGCTAACAGAACTGGCCAAGTACTGTGCCGACTCCTCATGCTTCCAAACGGACTCATTCCATCTGTGCTCACCACAATCTTGAGGTTTCTTACCTCGGAACTAAAATCTTTGAAATGTCTATCAAAATTTCTCCACTGAGGAGAATCAGCCGGGTGTCTTAATTTACCGTCCTTTTTGCGCCCTTCTTCATGCCAACGCAATAACTTCGCATCTTTGGGATTTGCAAATAACCGTTTGAATCTCGGTATTATCGGCAAATACCACAACACCTTAGCCGGAGGCCGGCCCTTTTTGCCGTCGTCACAATCAGTAGTGCCCTGGTCCTTACGTTTATACCGAGAAACACCGCACTTAGGACAAACATGCATGGCCTCGTACTCATTACGGTACAATACACAGTCATTCGGACATGCATGTATTCTTTCGATCTTCAAACCCACTGGACATATCAACTTCTTCGCCTGATATATTGTACGGGGTAACTCGTTGTTATCTGGGAGCATTTCTCCTAAAAGCTTTAATAAGGACGTGAAACTCTTATCGCTCCAACCATTTTCTGCTTTCAAGTTAAATAATTTCAGCACAGCTGACAGTTTCGTAAATTTGGAACACCCGGGATACAACGGCGTTTTGAATTCATTAGACAAATATTGAAATTTATCATAATTTTTATCACTAATTTCATCTTCCACGTCATGCAACATGTCCTCCATATTATCAATATACTCGTGTACTACATTTTCATCGATTTCCGTCTGCACATCATCGTCGTTGCGATCAAGTTCAACATTATCAAAATTTTCGACATTCAAATCATCATCGCTGAAATCAAGTTCAAAATTATCCAAATTTTCTACATTCTCATCGCTCTCTGCACAACGGTTAGAATTCTTATTGGTACAACTACTTTCCCCAAATTCCTCACCATGCATGAACCAACATGTATATCTTTTCTTAAATCCACGACAAATCAGATGAGCTCTAATTTCTTCGGAGTCCCCAAATCTTAAAAAAATTTTACAATCTCTACAAGGACACAAAATGTCGGCTTCCTTCATCTTCACTCTATACCTCTCAGCGGATTTTATGAACTCATCAACGCGACTCAAATATTCTTCACTATCACGTCGCAATTCATACATCCAACTTCGATCCATCTGTAAATTAAATTAAAAAAATGATTTCAATTGATAATGGTCAACATGTAAATTGGTCCCAAATTCTAGGCTTACAAAGGGCGGGTTTACAATCCTAACCCACTCTTTGAATATTAGGTCCCATATGTGAACACATATTAGCGAGATTTAATTAGTATTTGAGAAAAATTCGGCAGCATTTCCCCTTAACTCCCCAAGTATGCATAAAAACCACATACCCGTAGGAGCATTAAGGGAAAATACCGTCGAACTTTCCTCAATTACTAATTAAATCCCGCTAATATGTGTTCACATCCTAAATGAGACCCAATATTCAAATAGCAGTCCCAAAACGGGGACTATCCAAATTAATTCCTATTGGATTAATTTTGGACGGGCAAGGACCTAAAAGCATCAGTAGGGGTCGGTTATTGGACAACAGTACACTACTTACACATGATCTAAATAAGTACACTAACCCTTAGTAACATAAAATTAGAGGAAGAAAAGGAAAATATATATATATATATATATACACTAACCTTAGAAAGATAGAGAGGAAAAAAATACAAACTTCAAAGATCTCAGATAATACCAGCTGCTGGCCTTTGCAGAAATCGGATCAGCGCATTCAATACAGAGAGAGAGACAGTATTAATTACTTGATAAAAAAAACGGCGCTGGAAGGAGAAGGCCTTTTATACCAAAACCCTACAAAGACTTTTCTACACGGATCTTACGTTAATAAATCCGTGTAGCTCTCTCACAAATCATACACGGCTATTTGTATTTAAGAACCGTGTTTAATGCTAGACTTTTTCTATGAAATTTATAAAAATCCGGGTTATGTGAGATAGGAGAATGCGATCTTAACACGAATTTTCAAGAAACAACCGTATTACATTAATTTCTACACGGATCTTTTATTAAGAAATCCGTGTAGCTCTCTAACAAATCATACACGGCTATTTGTACTTAAGAACCGTGTATATGCTAGCTAATTTCGTTTAGGTTATCTTTTAATTTTGCTTTCGGGCAGCAAATCCCATTGTTTAGGGATGCTGAAAATTATTATGGAAATTTATAGTTCATTGATGAATAGAACTAAAGTTTTCGTGTCCTATATATTTTTTTGGGTTTTTTTTTATTTTTGGCTAGTCTTCTCTACACGGATTTAAAAAAAAAATTCCTTGAAGCTATTACGTAAACGGATATTCAACTAATATCCGTGTACAATTACTATTGGACACGGTTTTAAGTTAAATATCCGTGTATGTTATCCTATATATTTTTCAAATTAACAATTTTTTTCTGGGCTAGCCTCCAGTTTTGCTAGCCAGTTTGCTACAAAATTCAATATTGAGTTTACCCCCAGTTTTTCAGATAATTTGACATCCAGTTTTCCAATTACAGCACAAAAATTATACTTAGCATTACAAAATTCATATTTAGCATTACAAATCCATGTTCAGCAATTACAAAATTCATAAATTCATCTCCTTATTTACAATTACAGCACAAAAAATTACTAAATTCTCTATATTTTATTTAATTACAAGAACATGCTTTATATTTGAAACACAAAATCGGTGGATGGCATACAAACCGGTCAATTAATAAGGGTAAACTAAAAATTCATGTACACTAAATTATACAAATCCATATTGAGTATTACAAAATTTAAATTGAAACATTATACAAATCCATATTGAGCATATATTACACAAATCCATACTGGGTAGACATATCCTTCTTCCTGAGCCTCGATCCCATAATGATTTCATATATAAAACTTAAGGTTTACATTTGGTGCCAGTAGCTAGGGTTTACAGAGGGTAATATGAAGATACATCTTAATAAAGAAAGAGTTGAGCAAAAAGTTGGATGAAGGACCTTCGAAAAAAGGGAAGAGGTGGGTGAAGGACCTTCAGAGCCCGATGAAGAGTCGAATGAAGAGTCGGACACAATCTTGTCAGTCTGACAAGATTGTGCCCGACTCTTCATTCGGCTCTTCATCCGGCTCTGAAGGTCCTTCATCCCACCTCTTCCCTTTTTTTCCAAGGTCCTTCATCCAACTTTTTACTCAACTCTTTCTTTATTAAAACATGTATATCTTCATATTACCCTCTGTAAACCCTAGCTACTGGCACCAAAAGCGAAGAGCCATCGTTGCTCACCTGAATGTGACATGGTTCTACAAAAAACATCATTATTAGAAACAAGCACAATTATACATGCATTAGTAAAATAATCACTAAAATAACAATTATACATGCATTACTCAATTATTAGAAACAAGCACAATTATACATGCATCACTCTATTTAATATACTAATTATTTACATTATCTCAACAAATCAAGCATGCATGCATTAATCATACATGCATCACTATATTTAATATACTAATTATTTACATTATCTCAACAAATCAAGCATGCATGCATTAATTACTAATTGACCTAAATAAGCAATAATAAGTAACAGAAAATTAGAGGAAGAAAAGAGAAATATATACACGACTAACCTTAGCAAGATAGAGAGGAGAAATACAAATTAACTTCAAAGATCTCAGATCCGGCCGCCTTGTGCGCAGAAATCAGACCAATTCGTATACAGAGAGAGAGAGAGTTTTAATTGATCAAAACGGCGCTAGAAGGAGAAGGCCTTTATCGATAATCAAAACCCTACAATAACCTTTTGTCCACGGATTATTATGTAAACAGCCGTGTAGCTCTGTCAAAGATATCTACACCGCTGTTTAAACAAAAATCCGTGTGCATTTCGAACTTTCGATCGCACTGATTCTTTAATAAATAATAGATTCCCACAGATATTTTGGGCTTGACAAAAATCTGTGTAGCTATTCCACATGGATATTAAACAAATATCCGTGTACAATTACTGTTGTACACGGTTTTTAGTTAAATATTCGTGTCTGATTGCAATATATATTTTTTTAGATTTTTTTGTTCTGGGCTAGTCTCCATTTTTGCTAGCCAGTTTTGCTACAAAATTCAGTATTGAGATTACCCCCCAGTTTTCCAATTACAGCACAAAAATTATACTTAGCATTACAAAATTCATAAATTCAACTCCTTATTTACTATTACAGCACAGAAATTACTAAATTCACTAATGAAACATTACAAGAACATTACTAAATTCACTAATAAAACATTACTAATATGCATAAATTCATATTTTATTTAACAGCTTACAGGAGCATGCTTTATCTTGGTTAGGTTCCAAAGAAATGGGTCAGACTAACTTTCAACTAATAAAACATTTTCTGGAAATTAAATTATGTTTTAGTCCCAAGTTTTTGGTGATGTCGAAATGGACGTGTTGCAGTGTTCTTACGTTGTTGTTTAAATTCTTTCGCAAACCACATCTTATTCAAAGGGGGTTTGTGTAAGAAATTAAATAACAATGTACTGCAACATGCCATTTCGACACCACCAAAAACAAGTGATCAAAACATGATTTAATTTAAAGAACATGTTTTATTATTGAAAGTTAGTTTTACCCATTTCTTTGGAACCTAACCAAGAAAAAACATGTTCTTGTCAAGTGTCAAATAAAATATAGTGAAAATAAAAAGAAAATGAAATTCATCACATGCTGTCCATCGGAAAGTTCATCACAATCTGTAAATAAAAAAAAATGATGAGTAAGTAAGCAACAATAAGTAACAGAATATTAGAGGAAGAAACGAAAAATACATGCCAGAAGTGAAGTCGAGATGTAGGTTATCAATTATATCACATCGCTCCAAAGATAGCTACTTATCTTGATAGATAAGCGATCTGACATAATTGATAAACCAAAATCAAAATTCCAATTATTAACCGTTAAAATGATTGTCAAAGTTGATCATAAGCGATATGTAAAGAACCTACAATTTACCTATGAATTGAAAAAACTCTAACATTTCCGTTTGTTGAATTACTTGATCAAAACGGTGCTGGAAGGAGAAGGCATTTTATACGGCGCGGGAAGGAGAAGGCATTTTATACCAAAACCCTACACTTCTCTACGCGGATTTATACTTAACAAAACCGTGTACAATAAAATTGGCAAAACCGTGATATCGATAATCAAAACCCTACAATAACCTTTCTCCACGGATTATTATGTAAACAGCCGTGTGGCTCTGTCAAAGATTTCTACACTGCTGTTTAAACAAACATCCGTGTGCATTTCGCATATTTCTACAATTACCGTTTGTACACGGTTTTTAGGTAAATATCCGTGTATGATTGCCCTATATATTTTTTTAGATATTTTTTTTTCTGGGCTAGACTCCAGTTTTTGCTAGCCAGTTTTGCTACAAAATTCAGTATTGAGATTACCCTCCAGTTTTTTAGATAATTTTGTCATCCAGTTTTCCAATTACAGCACAAAAATTAGATATCCGTGTATGATTGCCCTATATATTTTTTTAGATATTTTTTTTTCTGGGCTAGACTCCAGTTTTTGCTAGCCAGTTTTGCTACAAAATTCAGTATTGAGATTACCCTCCAGTTTTTTAGATAATTTTGTTATCCAGTTTTCCAATTACAGCACAAAAATTATACTTAGCATTACAAAATTCATAAATTCATATTTAGCATTACAAAATTCATAAATTCAACTCCTTATTTACTATTACAGCACAAAAATTACTAAATTCACTAATAAAACATTACAAGAAAATGCTTACAAGAACATTACTAGAATTCACAAAAATTACTAAATTCACTAATAAAACATTACTAATATGCATAAATTCATATTTTATTTAACACCTTACAAGAGCATGCTTTATCTTGGTTAGGTTCCAAAGAAATGGGTCAGACTAACTTTCAACTAACAAAACATTTTCTGCAAATTAAATTATGTTTTAGTCCCAAGTTTTTGGCGATGCACAAATGGACATGTGGCAGTGTTATTACGTTGTTGTTTAAATTCTTTCGCAAACCACATCTTATTCAAAGGGGGTTTGTGTAAGAAATTAAACAACAATGCACTGCCACATGCCATTTCTACACCGCCAAAAACTTGGGATAAAAACATGATTTAATTTAAAGAACATGTTTTATTATTGAAAGTTAGTTTTACCCATTTCTTTGGAACCTAACCAAGAAAAAACATGTTCTTGTCAAGTGTCAAATAAAATATAGTGAAAAAAAAAAGAAAATGAAATTCATCACATGCTGTCCATCGGAAAGTTCATCACAATCTGTAAATAAAAAAAATGATGAGTAAGTAAGCAACAATAAGTAACACAAAATTAGAGGAAGAAACGGAAAATACATGCCAGAGATATTCATGCCAGAAGTGAAGTCGAGATGTAGGTTATCAATTATATCACATCGCTCGTCTTGATAGATGAGCTCCAAAGATAGCGACTTATCTTGATAGATAAGCGATATGACATAATTGATAAACCTAAATCAAAATTCCAATTATTAACCGTGAAATGATTATCAAAGTTGATCATAAGCGATATGTAAAGTGACCGGTCTTTCTCTCTTCCTAAGGTTATACAGGAGAACCTACAATTTACCTATTAATTGAAAAAACTCTAACTTTTCCGTTTGTTGAATTACTTGATCAAAACGGCGCTGGAAGGAGAAGGCCTTTTATACGGCGCGGGAAGGAGAAGGCATTTTATACCAAAACCCTACACTTCTCTACACGGATTTATACTTAACAAAACCGTGTACAATAAAATTGGCAAAACCGTGATATCGATAATCAAAACCATACAATAACCTTTCTCCACGGATTATTATGTAAACAGCCGTGTAGCTCTGTCAAAGGTTTCTACACTGTTATTTAAACAAACATCCGTGTGCATTTTGCATATATCTACACGGTTCTCATCATAAATATCTGTGTAGCTCTCACATGGCTATCCACACTGTTAGTTAAACAATAATCCGTTTACAATTCGTGATAAACGTCCGTGTAGCTCTCTCAAGGCTTTCTACACTGATTCTTTAATGAATATCCGTGTAATAGATCCCACAGATATTTCGGGCTTCCAAAAAATTACAATATCACACGGTTTTTGTATAAAATTGTCAAATCCGTATACAATGTGCCGTGTACAATGACCATTTCTGTAGTAGTGTGGTATGACCAAGGCCTTGGTGCTACCAATTAGTTTTTGCAATTTTAAAGTTCAAATAGTCGATTCAAACCATTAGATGTTCAATCTATATTAAAATCTGCTTGGAGACCAAATTTTACATTTTTTGGAATTTTTTTACTATTTTTTAAGCCACTTTGAAAATGGCAGATTCGGGTGAACAGTAAAAACAGTGCAATCAAATTCTGGACCATGTGATCAGCAATTTTCAAAGTGGCTTAAAAAATAGTAAAAAAATTCCAAAAAATGTAAAATTTGGTCTCCAAGCAGATTTTAATATAGAGATCACATCTAACGGTTTAGATCGACCGTTTGGACTTTGAAAATTCAAAAAGGACTTGGTAGCACCAAAGGCCTTAGTCATACCACTTTGATCTTAGCCACTCTATATATATATATATATATATATATATATATATATATATATATATATATATATATATATATGAGGTTGGCTATTCTACTTCCATAAGCATATGCTCACATATGCTTATAACTTATTTTTGCTTTTCCAATGTTCAAACAACAAATTCAAACCGTTAGATGTTCAATCTATATTAAAATGTACTTGGAGACCAAATTTTACATTTTTTGAAATTTTTTTACTATTTATTAAGCCACTTTGAAAATTGCTGATCCGGGTGAACAGTAAAAATAGTGCAACAAAATTCTGGACCATATGATTAGCTATTTTCAAAGTGGCTTAATAAATAGTAAAAAAATTCCGAAAAATGTAAAATTTGGTCTCCAAGCACATATTAATATAGATTGAACATCTAACAGTTTGAATTTGTTGTTTGAACATTGGAAACGCAAAAATGAGTTATAAGCATATGTGGGCATATGCTTATGGAAGTAGAATAGCCAACCTCTATATATATATATATATATATAGATAGAGTATGGCTAATGTGCTTTCTCTAGAACTCCGGCCTCGTGCTTCCAGGGGCATATCTTAGTGTTTGATGTTCAAACAACAAATTCAAACCATTAGATGTTCAATCTATATTAAAATGTACATGGAGACCAAAGTTTAGCCACTTTGAAAATTCCAGATCATATGGTCCAGACTATTTTTACTGTTCACCCGGATCTGGAATTTTCAAAGTGGCTTAATAAATAGTAAAAAAATTCCAAAAAATGTAAAATTTGGTCTCCAAGTACATTTTAATATAGATTGAACATTTAACGGTTTGAATTTGTTGTTTGAACATCAAACACTAAGATATGCCCCCGGAAGCACGAGGCTGAAGTTCTAGAGGAAGCACATTAGCCATACTCTATATATATAGGACAGTGCTACGGTGCTACGTGTATATAAGGCCCCTCCGTGCTACGGCTCACTTTTTGAGTTTTCAAAATTCTAACGGTCGATTCGAACCGTTCAACATGATCTCCATATGAATATGTACTTGCAAACCAAATTTTACATTTTTTAGAATTTTTTTACTATTTATTAGGCCACTTTGAAAAAACACTAATTTGTACACAACAGTAAACTTTTCTGGACCATTGGATCAGCGATTTTCAAAGTGGCTTAATAAATAGTAAAAAATTCTAAAAAATGTAAAATTTGGTTTGCAAGTACATATTCATATGGAGATCATGTTGAACGGTTCGGATCGACCGTTAGGATTTTGAAAACTCAAAAAATGAGCCGTAGCACGGAGGGGCCCTTATATACGCGTAGCATATTAGCCAGATTCTATATATATATATATATATATATATATATATGAGAAGAGTTCAAATACCTTCATTTTTTATGCCTCCACCATGCCTCTATTTTTAAAAACATTAATAACTCAAAATTTAAAACTTAAAATAAAACCGTTGCATATGATCTACGTCATTTTATCTATGTGCTCATAAAAATTATCACATTTTGATTTTGTTTTTATGTGAATCAATAAGTTGAATCAACGTCTAGAAATTATCCACATTAGTACGCTTTTTACAAGTTCTTGATGATAACCAAAACAAAATTAAAATGTCATAATTTTTTACACGTGCATAGATAAAATGATGTAGATCATATCCAACGGTTTTATTTTGACTTTTATGTTTTAAATTTTGAATTATTGAAGTTTTAAAAAATGGAGGCATAGTGGAGGCATTTGAAGTTTTGAACCCTCCTCTATATATATATGTGTGTGTGTGCACGCGCGCACGCCCTGAGAATTACAGTAACTAATAAATATTAAAAAGTTAATTAAATTATTATGTTTCTAATTTTTTTACAAGTAACTAAATTTGATGCTAAAAATATAAAGTCACACATGGATGATCTCATTATAATCGATAAATATATGCGAAATGCAAATAACTTATTTTTTAAAGGTAACAACTTACAAGAATATATATGTGGATGCTGAAAGTTCATCTTGATGTTTGAAAAAGGAAAAAAAAAACACACAGACAGAGAGAGAGTTAAAATTATGGCTCTCTTAATAAAAATTCTAAATTACCAAAAAGAAGCTGAGTTTTTTTTGCTTTAGTTACCCATGTTAAAGTAAAATTTTCTTATAAATTAAGATGTTCAGTACGTGTTGCATCATTTGGTTATATCTTTCAGAATAAATCCTTTCAAATGCAGGAAAATTTCCCTAATTTTTTTTATTACGGATTAACAGTACTATTATATTTTTTTTTGAGATAATTGGTTAGAATTCACATAAATAAAATATATTATAGAGTGAGGTCATGGTCTAATGCATATATATATAGGGATCAGCTATGGTGAGACGTGGAGTAAAACAAGTTTGTACTCCACGTCATATTTTCATTTTGAAAATTCAAACAACCGATCCGAACCGTTCAACATATTCTCTATATTGAAATGTGCTTGGAAACCAAATTTTACATTTTTTGGAATTTTATTACTATTTATTAAGCCACTTTGAAAATCGCTGATCCACTGTGAACAGTAAAAAACAGTAAAATTTTCTGGACCACCGGATCAGCTATTTTCAAAGTGGCTTAATAAATAGTAAACAAATTCCAAAAAAAGTAAAATTTGGTCTCCAAGCACATTTCAATATAGAGAACATGTTGAACGGTTCGGATCGGTTGTTTGGATTTTCATAATGAAAATATAGTGCCATGGAGCAAAATGGTTTTACTCCACGTCTCACCATAGCTCATTCCTATATATATATATATATGAGTAGGGTTAAAATGCGGTTTTGTGCTCCAATCATGCTCCACATCCTTAGTTTCATTTTCAAAGTCCGAACAGTCGATCCGAACTGTTCCCCATGATCTTTGTATTAAAATGTGCTTGGAGACCAAATTTTATATTTTTTGTAATTTTTTTACTAATTTTTTAGATAGGTACAAAATCACTATTTTTAGAAGATTCTGGACCATCCAAAACAGTAATTTTGTACCTATCTAAAAAAAAGTAAAAAAATTTCAAAAAATATAAAATTTTGTCTCCAAGCACATTTTAATATGAAGATTATATTGAGCGGTTCTGATCGATTGTTCGAACTTTGAAAATGGAGAAAAAAACGTGAATGATGATTGGAGCACAAAACCAATGATGCATTTTAACCCTACTATATATATATATATATATATATATATATAGAGAGAGAGAGAGAGAGAGAACCAGCCGGTGAACTAGTGCTATGGTTCTCAATCTTAATTGAGATTATAAAAGGATCCACCCGAGCCACTCAATTATTAATTTGAAACTAATTTTTGAGCCAGTTATTTTGGTTGGACTTAGTTATTAATTAGGGAGATTTTCTGTTTTTTTTTTGATAAAATAGGCCACTCTTTTTTAAATAAAATAACAAAATCTACTAAATGGTCACACAATATGTATGAAAGTACAAAAATGAAAATATTGTTTATAAAGTCATTTAAATTGTATGATGGTGTCCATCTTTTTAATGACTATTTCATCCATTTGGCATTTATCACTAGTGGAAAAACACAAATCAGGATCGGTTATATTCGCACATCAGGATCGGACCTACAGCCGATCCTTTTCCAGCCGATACAAGTAGTCAATCTCAACTGTATCGGTTAAACAACCGATCCAGATATAAACCATCTGGATCGGATAATTAATAGAAAACCGATCCCGATTTATAGGTATTGGGATTGGTTTATTAAGAAAACCGATCCCAACTAGCTAGAATCTGCATCGGTTATTTATTCCAACCGATCCCGACTTGTTAGTATTTGGATCGGTTAAAAATTCAACCGATCCCGCAATGTAAGTATCAGGCTCGGTTCATTATTACCCGATCCTATATTTATTATCTGGGCAAATTAATAAAATAAATTAATTAAACAATTGGATCGGTTATTAACTAACAATCCTATAATGCGTGTCAGGATCGGTTGAATTACCCGATCCAATATTCCGGCCAATATATAAAATATTTTTTAATATTACAACAAAACAACTGGATCGGTTTATTAAAAACCGATTCAGATAACTAGCAGGTTCGGATTACTTATATGAACCGATCCAGAAGGTTGTTATCACGATTGGTTATTTATGAATAACCGATTCGGATAGTTATCTAAATCGGTTAATAAATAAATAACCGATCCTGATTTGTTACCGTGTTTTAAAAAAATTTATTTTATATTTGGCCAGCTTCCAGTATATTTTGCTGGCCTATATAGGATATCACATGCATCATGAATTATCACAAGAGACCTATCATATATGCATCAGGAATCACCACAAAATCGATACACATCCTAAATTATTACAAAAGTATCACATCCTAAATTATTAAGCTCCTAAATCGATACAAATTATTAAGCTCCTAAATCGAAACACCATATCTTAGAATTATTAAGCTCCTAAATTATTACAAATTATCACATCCTAAATTGTTTTCTTTTTTGAATGATTACCTCCTTTAAGAAAAAGTTACACCACGAGTTGCGAATCTCGTCCATTCTGTAATCCGGGTACTTAGTGGGAAGGTCCTGCATTTTTTAAATAATGTACTTAATTATATTTGAAGCAACTATGCTTACTTTTGGAAAATATATAAATGTATATATACCTTCATTTTCGGAAAATCACGGATGAAGCGATGTATTATGTCGTGCATGAACATCATGACATAATATTCACATTCCCAACTTCCATTTTGTTGTGGGCACTACATTACACATCAAGAGAGTTAAAAAAATTAAATAATTTTTGCACATATAGATTTTGACCAATTTTAATTTCAGCTAGGTCCCTATAATCATATCATAACCAAATTTTACCATTTTTTACATCTAAGTCCCTCGTTTAACATCAGCAACTTAGCAATTTACAAACAATAAGAGAATTTTCCAATTAGAGCATTTTCCAATTCCTCCAATCATCTGGTCCAATTGGTAGGGCCTGTTGAAAAAAATACTACTAATTTTAAGAAAAATATTAATGAAAATCTATAGATTTGACAAATGAAAGTTTGAAAAGCATACATTTTGAGCGCATCGATGATCTTCGGGTGATGTGGAACCGATTTCTTACCAACGGTCTTACCGGAACAATAAACACTGAGAGAATTGAACACGTACACCTGACTCTCGCTTGGCAAAAGCACGACCAAGAGCCAATGTGCTCTGCAAATTAGGTTTTGTATCATCTCACATTCTATAATTTATACGAAATGAAAGAAACTTAATAAAATTAGAATGTATATATAGCACTAACAACTCATGATACGGTATGAATATCAATTTCTTTTTCCGGTTTTGTCTCAGTGCCTCCTTTATGTATTTCTCGGCGTATTCTTTTGATTGGGCATCACTGTCCAACAACAGTTCATTTGTTTTCATGGGGTCCATGAAACCAACACGCTCATCTTCTCGATGTTCATCCTTGTTGTATTTTTGCATATACCTGCAAAAAAAGGCATACAGGTGATCTCGATTTTTTCATTTTGGATTAAAAGTACTATATTCTACCATTATTACGAATGTTAACTCACATCATGAAGATCTGAATAATCGGTGCGGTGAGCCACTCCTTTGGTTTAACCAACGTCAAAAAATCATCTGCATTGACTACCATGGGTTCTTCAGTGTGGAAAAGGTCAGGTGGCAGGTTGACGTGAAATGCTTTGTTAGGTTGGCTCAAGAACCGATCACGCAGAAGGGTATAAGACTGTGGAAAAAGGCCAAAATCGATACCACCATACATGTTTGCGCCAGTTTGTACCACATCCCCACCAGTACGAACTTTGCGTGGTTCCTGCAATTAAGATAATACCATTAACTAAAACTCTACCATATAGATACAAATTTATAAGTATAAGAAGTTGTAATAATAATATGAATTTTTTACCTGATCAATGGATATCATATCCATCGGCCATGCGGTGGAGCTGCCAACGGCTGAGATGATGGTTGGCATGTCTTCATGTGGTACAGGTAGAGGGGTGTCTTCTTCACCCGGGACCACTTCATCCACCATTACCCTTGCAACACACAGGATCGTTGTATTATAAATAACTGATCCTGACACTCAAGTGGCACGTAAAATGAGGAGCCTTCCCCTCTTCCCCTCTTCACTCTCAAACCGATCAACTTCAATTCAAAAATCTGCCATTTTCTCTCCTTCAACACTCGCCATTTCTTGCAGTAGGTTTTCATTGATCACTTTGTCAAGGTTTTAATGTCCTTCCTTTCTTTGATCACTTTGTTTTCATTATTTTTTACATTGTGCATTTTCTCGTATTAGAAATGCCTCCTCGCCGTCGGTTCATAACCAGCAAGGGCGATGACTTTGCAAAGCACTTCACCAAGCGAGAGTTGAAGGAGTTCTTCTACAATGATGACCCGGCCTTGGCACTCGTAGCTGAATGCATTCTTGATTCCAATCCTTACCTCGATCCGGATAGTGACGGTGATGAGGATAGTGACGGTGAAGAAGTTGAGCTCGAGGTGAAAGAACGACAAATCTGGGCCGAGATGGTGGAGTGTTTCGAGTGCCTCTTGTTGGCCAAGGAGGATGTCATGCTCCGTTGTGAGACATGTCGCAACACATTCCATCCGGAATGTGTTGGCAAGGAGGTCAAGGAGAACAACGACCTCCGACTTGTCAAATGGAGATGCCCAACATGCATCGACGGGCCATCAAAGTCTCTTGAAGACTAAGTTTATTTTTTTTTGCAACTAATTAAGTTTATTTTGAGATCTATATGATCTAACTTCTTATATATGGATGAATTTGTTAATTTACTTCTTTTGGATGGACTTGTTATTTTGAGATTTATATGATCTAACTTAATTCTATTAAACTCTTTGTTGAATGGTAAGTTACCTTATTTATATTATGGTTGTTTTTATTTATGGTTGTGTGATGCTTGATTAAATTGTGATTTGTTTGGCATATTTGTTTTAATTGCATATTTGTATGTCATGTGTGAATAATGAGTGTCAATCACAAATGAGTTGCTTGAATAATTGGTGTGGATCACAAATTATATGTTTTTCAATATACATATATATATATATATATATATATATATATATATATATATATATATATATATATATATATATCTGCCTGAAAAGGAAAAAAAATGGCAGAAAGATATTTATCAGGATCGGTTTTATACGTGTTCACCGATTCTGAACACCATCAAGATCGGTTATTCTTAAGAACTGATCGTGATAGTCATCGGAATCGGTGATCTGTAACAACCGATCCTGATTGACTTATCTGCAACTTTTTGATTTTTTTAAAGCAAAAAACGATTATTTGTTCAAATTTTTATTTTTTCTGCTTACTATATGGCTTTATATTGAAAATGTCAAATCTGGACAAATTGACGCTCATTTAGGTTGCCAAAAGTAGGTCTGGAAGAGGGGACAAGTCGGTGGTTCTACACAAGTCGGTGGTTCTTCTCTGCTGTTGCCATCAGAGTTTACAGAACCTAACATGAAAATAAATGTTTTAATAAATTATATTTCATGTTCAAGAGTTGAATGAAGAAGAAGGACTTTCAAAAAAAAGCAAGAGTCTGATGAAAAGTTCGAAAAATCATATGTTTCTTCTATGGAATCGAAAAAATTTGAATCTTATTCTATGGAATCAAAAAATTCATATGTTCCTTCTATGCAGTGGAAAAAACTTTCCAGGATCGGTTATTTATTTAGCCGATCTTGAATGTTAACTGTCAGGATCGGATAATAAAAAAACCGATCTTGTTTATTATCGGGATCGGTGTATATATAACCCGATCCTGATACTTGTTATCTAGATCAGTTAAACATGTAACCGATCTTGATACTTAACAATCAAGAGCAGTTATCATGTTTACCCGATCCCAAAGGTATTAGTGTCAGTGTTTTAATTTAACCGATCCTGATGAGACGATACTGTTTGCACATTTTCCACTAGTGTATGTTTCATAGACAGAAAATCTGCGGTAAAAAAATAAAAACCATGAATATGAATATATATGATCTAACTTTGATAGCATAACTGTATAATAACAAATTTGGACCCATCTTTGAACTAAGTATAAAAACAAAGTCTCTCAATAACAAAGTTCAAAATAGTCTTCTTGTCATACATTAAAAAAAAGGTCAAAAATTAAAAAACAACAGAAAAAATTCTTTAAACATAGTTAAAATTTTATTTAATAATAAATAAATTTTGAATTTTTTGTTTAATTGTTTTTGAAATATCGGAGAAAATCAAATATTATTTAGAACTTACATGACAAAATGCAAAAATGATAAAAGACCCTCTAATTTATAATTTTATTTCAATGAGAAAAGGGTATTAGGTTTAGAGGATTGTCAATTCCTAAATGCCAAAAGGTGTTACCACTGCTGAGGGTATTAGGTTTAGTTGGTACACCAAGTTAATTAATTGTAGTAGTTAATTAAAAGATAAAATGTTAGATTGTCTTTCATGTATTCATTTATGGCTTGCATGCCATTTTAATTTGGGATTGAGATTTCTAAATGTAAAATTTATTTTCAATATTATTTAAGAATAGGTCCAAGTAAAGAATGGGAATGGTCTTTTTTTGCTTAGGTGTAACATCGATGATGGAGATGATGGATAAAAAAACGAGATGCAAGTTATAGGCCATATAAACTCAGGATGCTTGCGATGTGTTATGTGAATATTATGTGTTTATGATTGATATGATATGTCATAGGCTAGAAGATATGGGTGGATGTTTACAATAATACTAAACACAAAGTATAAGTCTGTCGAATAATAAGTCAATCGCCCAC
The DNA here is from genome assembly GCA_028015225.1 of Carex myosuroides. NCBI lineage: Eukaryota > Viridiplantae > Streptophyta > Magnoliopsida > Poales > Cyperaceae > Carex > Carex myosuroides. The sequence goes on along the minus strand of CM051474.1, from coordinate 16,987,000 downwards.
TTGGTTGAGTAGGTTTTAGTATTAGTTTTTTGTGAGATTTTTTTTAAGGTTTAGGGTTTAGGGATTAGCATTTTTTAAGATGGCTTAGGGTTTAGAGTTTTTAAGGGTTTGGGTTTAGGGTGTTTGAGGGTTTAAGGTTTTAGTTTTTTCATGGTTTTTTTAAGTGTTTTTTAGGGGGTTTTAAAGGTTTAGGGTATATATATTTTTTAGGGTTTTTAGGGTTTAGGCTCTTTTATATATATATATATATATATATATATATATATATATATATATATATATATATATATATGATTTTATGATTTTTTTATGGTTTTTATGCATGCGCACGCGCAGCAAAATCTGCGGTCCAATTAAATAGACAATACGATCTCCACCATTTGTCAATTCGGAACGTATTACGTGGCAATATAAATATCTGAATCACATGAATTAGTGAATGAAGTTAGTATATTATTTTGAGAGAAAGTTAGTATATTATATATTTAAGTTCCTAAAATTGTTGGTGGTGTTCAACATCAAATACCTTGTAAGTTCCGAAATATTTTAGTGATGCGTGTTTAAAATTAAGCGATAAATAATGATGAAAAATAAATACATTATAATTCATTATAATTTTTCATTTTTTTTTACGTTTTACTTTAGAATGGCATAAAGTTATAATGGTATAAGTTACTTATTTTAAGTTATGATAGTATTTCAAGTTATGACGGCATAAGATATTCTTGTTTGGTTTTGGGTTAAAATTAAGTCATGGATTAAATCTGAATAGGCGGGTTAGTTTAAGAGGATAGACGTGGTATAAGTTATGCAACTTAAATATGTCGGTTAATTTATGACGGCATAAGTGATTTCTTATGCTATACTATTTCATCACACTTTATCTATATTTGACAGCAAAGTGCAGAATAAGATACTTATTCCGTGACTTATGCCACAACTAAACATGACCTATAATTAATAGCTAAATTAAAAAAGAAAAAGGAATAAAGGAACTAAAAGTAACATCATCACTAGTACAAAAAACCCCTTCACCGACCCTCAACCACCGACTGTTTTAATATATAACAGTCGGTGTAGAGACTGCTGGTAAAATCGTAAATAAGAACAATCTCAACACCGACTGTTCTCTTACAAAAAACCGTCAGTAAACCAACACCGACTGTTTTTTAAAAAAACAGTCGGTGTTGCTCATACCCTACACCGACTGTTTTTTACAAAAAACAGTCGGTGTTGAGCAGTCACCAACACCGACTGTTTTTTTAAAAAACAGTCGGTGTTGGTGATACCTACACCGACTGTTTTTTATAAAAAACAATCGGTGTTGAGCAGTCACCAACACCGACTGTTTTTTTAAAAAACAGTCGGTGTTGGTGATATCTACACCGACTGTTTTTTACAAAAACAGTCGGTGTTGAGCTAACAAAATTTAACAAAATTTAGTTTCGGTTTATAACTTTCGTGGAGCCGCGAAATATTTCATTTCCCTCTTCTTTGCCGAAAAAACCTCCCAAAATTTTGAGCTAGGTTTGAGCCTCGCGATCTCCAGAAACCCCGCCTTGCTGCCTCCGGCTCCGCCGAGCACCCGCTCAGCCGAGTTCAGGGTTTCCTCTTCGACGCAAATTGGAGCACCCTTTTCTTCTCTTTTCTTCGACGCAAATTCGACGCAAATTGGAGCACCCTTTTCCGCTCAGCCGGGTTCAGGGTTCAGGCTCCGCCGAGCACCCTTTTCTTCTCTTTTCTTTCCATTTCCCGCCTTCCTCCTAAATTGGAGCACTTCCCGCGGCCACAACCTCTCTTTTCGTCTCTCCCGCTCCTCTTCCGCTGTTGCCACATAATTAGAATAGGTTCGCCGCCGATCTTCTACAAGCCGACGTTCCTCCCTTCGTCACTATTTCGATCTCCTTCATCTCGAAGCATTTCTTGCGAGCACAAGGGTTCTCTTTCGGAAGGTAATAACCCACTCCAAACTATTTAAAATTTGTATCAGTTGTTGATGGATTTAGGAAATTAAGTTCTTTTCCTAAGTACGGAGACATAATTGTTGCTCAATAACTCTAGATTTGGACAAGTTTGTCGTTCTACCAGGGTAATCATTCAGACCTGCTCATTTCTGATTTGTCATTAACAACGAGTACTTTTTTGTTAATTAATGAAATTGGTTTCATGAAATGAATTTTATCTTGTAACTTGAGACTCAATCCTCACTCTATAGTTTAGCTTTGATTAATATTCAAGAAGAACCAGAATGACACATTTCTCTTACAAAATAAAATTTAATCGGTATACAAAGGAGAATCTACAATTAGTTCTTCTTGTTGAATTTTTATTTTTAAAGTTGGTTTTTGTCTAGCTAAGTTTACTAATTAGAAACCCAACAAGAAGAAGCATACTAAGAAATCAGTGTGGTACAAAACACGATCTTAATAAATCTGTTAATTCTGATTTATATCTGTTGTATCTTCCCCAAAGCATCAGATTTGGGACAAGTGTGGGGTTGGGGCTATGGAGGCGAAGGGCAGCTAGGCCTTGGTTCTAGAATTCGTACTGTCTCATCTCCTCACCCAATACCTTGTATTGATACGGAATTTTATGGCAAGGACCGAGCATCAAGTATGATAGCTAATAATAGAAGTTCAGAGGGGGCTTTAAGTAAAGTTACTGGAACTTGTGTGAAGGCAATTGCATGTGGCGGCCGGCACAGTGCTGTAGTCACAGGTATATGTTTGTCCTTATTTTCCTCCTTTTGTAGTAATCAGTAGTACTATTTGTAATCGTCAAAAAAAAGAAAGGAATACTGATAATTTTTCTTGTGTTCAGATTCAGGAGCACTGCTTACCTTTGGATGGGGTCTCTATGGGCAAGTAAGTTGTGATATTTGTTCCTTAATGTTATGGAGATCTTTAATTATCCACGGTTTATATCCAACTTCCCTTGTGTTGTGCTTAACTGGGTTCGTTATTCAGCCAAAATGAATGTACTTCCCTCTTGCACCGTTATGAATGTACGACTCTTATCTGCTCTTTTTGTGAATATTTGCAATAATTCTATATTGTTCCTATGCTGCAGTGCGGGCTAGGAAGCACAGATGACCTGTTAAGTCCGACATGTGTGCAATCAATTCTAGGGGTAAAAATGAGAGATGTCTATTCTTTCGGTGGTAATCAATTTGGCCAGCTCGGCACTGGTTCTGACCAGGCTGAGGTACATGTCCTAATGGATGACTGAGTTTTGGTTTCTTACGGTTCGATTTCATAATTTGCAATTCTAAATAAATCCCAACAGATTATTTATTATTATTGATGTTCCTATGTTGTGCAGACTGTTCCAAAGCTGGTTGAGGCATCGTGCTTGGAGAATAAGCATGCAAGGGCTGTTTCTTGTGGAGCCCGGCATAGTGCGATGATTACTGGTACTTAATTATCCTTGAGATTTGTCATCTCGATTAATCACCATTCTTCACCTGTTTAATATGTAGGAATGATTGCATGTCCCTATCAAATATGGAATAACTTATAACAAGAAAGAATTCCATATGCTTCTCTAGAGCATGAAAAATATAAATTTGGTTCTTTTTTCCTATTTGTTTCAAAATTAAGGTTAGCCTTCTTTTGCTCACTACTTGTGTAGAGTAATGGGGAGGAATATATAGTAGTAGTTTGGATTGGGGTATACATTTTGCTTTGCAAGAGTATGCTTGATTTCTCAATTAGGATGGCAAGCAATGAAGATTATTCTCAATTAGACATTTCTGTACAGGTTTACACTCTACCTTAAATATTCTCTTCATAGCGTCATGCATTAATTCCTGCACACTGGTAATGACCAGATATGTACCGGCTATGACATAGGTTTTATCTTTGGTATAAGTTTCTTTGTTTTTCTTTTTCATTGCTTTAAATTGGAGCTTCAATGAATACCACACATGCATTGCTTCTTTGCTGCTGATATCCAATATTTCTCATGTATGCAATTGTGAAGAAAATTGTACCATTCAACTTAGGTTATGCAAAAAAAATGACTCCCCGTTCTGTTTCATATCAACTCAGCAAATTAATTTTGTACTGTGCAATACAAAGAAGGAATGAACACTTCAACTCACTCCGAGTGATTATAGTTTATGTTGGGCTACTAAAATGTGTGAAAAATGTGTGAAAATTTTAGGAAAAGGACAAGCTGGTGGCAGAGGTGAAGAATTAATGTTTCATCTATAGTTTGATCCATAAGGAGGGAAGAATTGACCCAGATTGCAAGGTAAAAGAACTATATACATCTTTGACCTAGATCGGAAAAGGGAGTGAAAAGGGAAATATATAGCAAGCATGACTAACTCATGATTTACACGCATATATAAATATGAATTGCAGGATGGATCAACGCGGAAAGAGCGATATTGGAGGAAATTCAAATATTTGTTCTTTATTTATTCATTGAGGGAAGAAAGTAAAGTAAATGAATGGTTTGTTTTCTGTTGTTGTACCACAACATGGATCATTTCTCATTTTTTATGTATAAGTTTTTTTTGTAGCTTTTAATTGAAAGTAGCTAATCAAAGTTGTTGTATAAAAGTTCTATTTGGTCATAGTAATTTTGCACTAAAATATGAATTTGAGTGGAAGAATATGAGAGCATTAAATGAATCATTTGACTGGGCTATCCTTTGATTACTTTGCAAAATACAAGTCACCGAATTTTGGCTTGCCAGTTGTCACGTCTACAGGTGCAAAAAAAAAAAAAAAAAAAAAAATTTCGGTGCTAGGCACCTACACCGACGGTTTTTTCAAAAAAACAGTCGGTGTTGGGCGCCTACACCGACTGTTTTTTCCAAAAAACAGTCGGTGTTGGGTGCCTACACTGACTGTTATTCACCCGTCGGTAAAGATTTATCTATACCGTCGCCGCCATCACCGCCGCCTCAATAACAGTCGGTGAAAGGGTTTTTTAACAGTCGGTGAAGGGGTTTTTTGTACTAGTGCATGGATTTGAGCATATAGGAGCTATACAAGTTGGCAATCATCTTTACCTTCGTAGTTTGTACAAAATATGTTGTGATAACAAAAATATATATATAAAAAAATACAGTATTGTAGAATCTAGAGTAAGTTATCTAATTGTATCTTTCTTGTGTGTTTTTATTCAGTTTCCTATAATCTCGCCAATTAGAGAAATTAATCTTCCTATCTTATTAATTAGCCATGATTATTTGTGTTGTTGCTTTTTGGCTTATCTACGCATGAAATTTGGTACATGCCCCTCTATTTTTGGATTCCTCTCCATATACTTCCTCTAGCCTTAATTAGAACCATGTCGACAAAGGCCAAAACTCAAAATTAGAAACATATATAAGTCCAATTTGCTAATTAAGGGCATATATATATGTTAATTGAAGAGATGTGAAACTGCAATTGCTTTGTAATTAATTTTTGTTCTCCTCGCTTGAAGGACTTGTCCTAAATCCAATATCCAATTTGAAATTACAATTGGTGCTTTGAGTCTGAACTCGATCGGCTCACTCAGTGTCGAGTAGCAAGTAGCAACGAAATAGGGAGAGCCCCTCTTGAAAATTGGTATCCAAAAAAAGATGGTATTAATTGTCAATTGGACAATGAATTCGCATACCAAAAGTTGTGTGTGATTTTGCATTTTTAATTTTCACATCTCTAGCTGCATTTGTCAATTGCAAGCTGACTTGGAATTTTTAGAATATTAACAAAATTATAAACTATAAAATTGTTCTATATTTTTTGCATTAAAATTAAATTATCAGGTCAATATTTACAATTTGGATGGTTGATGCTCCAATAACGTTGTAGATAAATTGTTAACTCAAGCAGCGCGACTAATTAATTTCTTTTTCCATAATAATAAAGGTATAGAGTAAATTAAGTAAAAACAAATTTATTTAACAATCGATTAAACGATTAACAAAACTATATATGATGGTTCATTATGAATTGAAAGTATCATAATCAAATAAAAAGCTTACACAAAAATATCGTCCAATTCGACCCGTTTACACTCCTACTATTCATAGTTTGTGCAGCCAGGGCAACATGCACACTGCTCTGAGGATGTTTGATGAAATGATTGTGAAAGGAGTTGCTCCAAATATCTGTATCTTTAATGGTCCCATGCATTCTTGGATTTTGTGGACTTGGTGATATCAACAAGGCTTTTGAAATATATATATATATATATATATATATATATATATATATATATATATAGAGAGAGAGAGAGAGAGAGAGAGTGGCTAAGGTCAAAGTGGTATGACCAAGGCCTTGGTGCTACCAATTAGTTTTTGCAATTTTAAAGTTCAAATAGTCGATTCAAACCGTTAGATGTGCAATCTATATTAAAATCTGCTTGGAGACCAAATTTTACATTTTTTGCAATTTTTTTACTATTTTTTAAGCCACTTTGAAAATGGCAGATCCGGGTGAACAATAAAAACAGTGCAACCAAATTCTGGACCATGTGATCAGCAATTTTCAAAGTGGCTTAAAAAATAGTAAAAAATTGCAAAAAATGTAAAATTTGGTCTCCAAGCAGATTTTAATATAGATTGAACATCTAACGGTTTGAATCGACTATTTGAACTTTAAAATTGCAAAAACTAATTGGTAGCACCAAGGCCTTGGTCATACCACTTTGACCTTAGCCACTCTCTCTCTCTCTCTATATATATATATATATATATATATATATATATAGAGTAGAACTAGGGTGCTCCTAAGCTCACTAAGCCCTTCTGTGAGCGCGACTCTAAAACCTATCGAATTGACTTCAAACGACATTTCCAAACCGTTAGATGTTCAATCTATATTAAAATGTGCTTGGAGATCAAATTTTACATTTTTTGGAATTTTTTTACTATTTATTAAGATGGTTTGAAAATCGCTGTTTTCCAAAGGTGCAGAATTTTAATAAAAACAGCGATTTTCAAACCATCTTAATAAATAGTAAAAAAATTCCAAAAAATGTAAAATTTGGTCTCCAAGCACATTTTAATATAGATTGAGTATCTAACGGTTTGAAAATGTCGTTTGAAGTCAATTCGATAGGTTTTAGAGTCGCGCTCACAGAAGGGCTTAGTGAGCTTAGGAGCACCCTAGTTCTACTATATATATATATATATATATATATATATATATATATATATATAGTAAGGCTACGGTGCTTTGCAAAGTAAACCGGCCAGTTTACTTCGGGCCATTTTTTGGATTTTGAAAATCCAGACAACCGATCCGAACCGTTCAACATGTTCTAAATATTAAAATGTGCTTGGAGACCAAATTTTACATTTATTGGAATTTTTTTACTATTTATTAAGCCACTTTGAAAGTGTCTGATCCAACGGTGAACAGTAAAAAACAGTAAAATTTTCTGGACCACCAGATCAGATACTTTCAAAGTGGCTTAATAAATAGTAAAAAAATTCCATAAAATGTAAAATTTGGTCTCCAAGCACATTTCAATATTTAGAACATGTTGAACGGTTCGGATCGGTTGTTTGAATTTTCAAAATCCAAAAAATGGCCCGAAGTAAACTGGCCGGTTTACTTTGCAAAGCACCGTAGCCTTACTCTATATATATATATATATATATATATATATATATATATATATATATGACAAATTAGTTGGCTCAAGTTTTCAATGTGGAGTATCTAACAGTACATACATGTTGTAAGCTGATTAAGGGTATATATTTTGTTGTAAGCTGATTAAGGATATCAATTTTCATTAACAATGGATAATCGCATCTCAATTTTCATTAATAATTCTCAGAATTGGGCAAGGATTTTGTCAGTAATTTTTTCTTTGTAAAACATTTAAGTACAAAACAAAACATTTATTATTTTCAATATAATGCACGCCTCATGAAACTATCTCTTCTTTCTTATGTAAACAGAGTTTCACTTCATGATATAATTTACCATTAATGTAGACCTAAATCATAATTTCATAAAAGTACTTAAATAAGCTGAATATGAATTTAGCCATGCAGCACTCTTTTACTTTAATAATATTACAATTTACTTTATGCATTTAGTAATGTAAGGCTAAACAATGTGTTTTCATATGACTTCAACAAAATTACATATTTGATTGCATTAATTATAAGTACGATATTTTTCGGTAGGGCAAACATAAACAACTAATATTATTTTGATAGAACGCAAATTACTAAAATTACTGTAAATAAAAAGTCAAACACAACTACACAATTACTTTAGTTACCCATGTTAAAATAAAATTTTCTTATAAATTAAGATGATCAGTATGTGGTTAAATCATTTGGTTATATCTTTCAGAATAAATCCTTTCAAATGCAAGAAAAATTTCCCTAATTTTTTTTATTACGGATTAATGGTATTATCAGTCGAGATAATTGGCTAGAATTTACATAAATAAAATATATTATAGAGTGAGGTCATGGTAATTATCAGTCGAGATAATTGGCTATGGTGAGTTGTGAAGTAAAACGTTGTTTTACTTCACGCTATATTTTTATTTTGAAAATTCAAATAACCGATCCGAAATGCTCAACATTTTCTAAATATTGAAATGTGCTTGGAGACTAAATTTTACATTTTTTGGAAATTTTTTTACTATTTATTAAGTCACTTTGAAATCGCTGATCCACTGTGAACATTAAAAAACAGTAAAAATTTCTGGACCACCGGATCAGCGATTTTCAAAGTGGCATAATAAATAGTAAAAAAATTCCAAAAAATGTAAAATTTAGTCTCCAAGCACATTTCAATATAGAGAACATGTTGAGCGGTTCAGATCGGCTCACTACAACAAAATGAGGCTTCAGCGACCGGCATCAGCGACCGGTATGATCGCCGGTCGCTGAAAACCCCGAAAATAAAATTAAAAATAAAAAAGTTAAAATTTTGGGCGACCAACCTTTCTGCGCATGCAGCATTCAGCGACCAATTTTAGTCTGGTCGCTGATTCCTGCCCTAAATCCCGCCAAAGTCTTTCTTCTTCTATCTCTGTCCCGCGTTTAATTTTTTAGGTTTAGCAAAAATAAAAAAAAAATCGTAGCCGCCTTTCTTCTTCTTCTCTTTTTTTCTCTCGGCTCTCACTCTCTCTATGTTTCCTCCACTTGATCGGGAATAATATTAATTTCGCTCATGATTTTCTCCCTTTTCTCTCTGTCTCTCTCTTTTCCCGCTCATGTGTGAGCACAAATCTCCTTCTCTCCTCTTCCCGTCTGTCTCTGTCTTGGTGTCTGCCGAAACCCTAGGGTTTTCGGTTTGCCTTTTTCTTGCGGTTGGTGACTTTGTTGTGCGGTGCTTGCTGATTTGACTTAGACGGCCGTGAGGCGAAGGAATCACTTTGGTACCGGCCGATTACCACCCCTATGTGCGATTCTGTTCTCTCTCGGGTAAATGCTCAAAACCCCCTTTTTATTTAATGCCTTGCTCGGGTTGTTGATTTTCCCGGCCGGTCGTTGTAGTTGCTTGTTTTACTGGATTTGTGGTTGTTTGCGGTGCCAGTACCGGCCTTGAAGCGATTTAAAGGTAAGCTAATTACATTTAGTTGATATTATCAGTGTTATGTTCGTTTTCGTGTAAAGTTCTCCATCTTGGTTGTTGATTTTATATTGAACAAAGAAATAGGGATTTATATTGAACTATTATATGTTGTTGGAGGTACTGGATCAGTTTGAATGAAGACCTCTGACCCTAGTTTAATTGAACTAGCTTATGACTTTTTTTGGCAGAAAATGTCCTTATCAGTATACTGGGATGTGTGAGTCGTGTACCAGTAGAAAATGTTAGAAGCTGTAGTCATTATCATTAATAAATGTTACTTGATTATTGCTCTGAAATAGGATTTTAAGCAGCTGTCAGAAGAAGACTACTTTTCTAAGAACAATGAGTTTGCTACTTTTCTAAGTCCATTTGAATAATTGCATGGGAGTTTGCAGGTAAGCCATGAAGCTCCTGTAACTGGAGGCTTCGGAGCTGAAATATCTGCTTCAATTATTGAGCGCTGCTTCTTAAGGGTAAGATAAGATTATTACTAATCCTATCTTTTATCTAGCCAGAGCAAAGATTTTAGTTCTTTCTATTGAAGTTCATTCCTATAACATTTAGTAGCTTTTCAATTGAAATTATTTTGTGAATTATTTGAAGAACTTCACATTTTATTTTTTATAGTTAGCTTATAACTCAAAATAAGCACACAACAGAAAATGAAGAAGCAAAGACATGCAGGTAGAAGGACATGAATTTCTTACTGTCATTATAGCAATACTCCATTTTATAACAATGTAGGTCTAGTGCATTGGATAACTCAATTTTTGTATTTCTATTAGGAGGTCTGGCAGGTGATTATAAGTCATAACCACTTGGTCCACTTATTTGGTTTATTCTAATCCACTGGTAATCCCCTCTCTCTTCCACTTATTTGGTTTATTCTACTTCTTTCTTTGTTATTTATAAACCTATACAATAGTTATAATCCAAGGATTTATAGTAAAATAAAAAGAACTAAGGGCAAAATAAGTATATAAAAGGGGTTTTCTGTAAAAGGAGCTATGTCAGAACCATTGAATCCATGACCTTCATAGTTGCTCAAGGATTTTCACCTTTGTAAATTCACTGTTTTTGACAAACTATGTAAATAAACTAATGATAAGGGTCTCTCTGTGAATTTCCTTTTACCTTTGTCAGACAAAAATTGAACTTTGCATATTCACTTTTATGTGATGTTTTTTGATCTTTAGATGTTCATATCAGAAAATACTTTAAGTCAAAAATCCTGATCTGGACTGTCATCCATGAACCAGACTCAAGAACAAGCAATAAAAGGCCTTGCATCTATGTACCAACACCATATAATCACGATACCAGTGATGATTAAAGCAAAACACAAGAAAAGGTGAACTAGTACAGCACACAGTGAGAAAACCAGAAAATAGAACCAAAACAGAAAAGAACATTTCCTGTTATAATTAGGGTATGGGGCCTCAAGGCCAGATAGAGCATACTTAAATGTACATGTCTATATAAAATTTCTCATTTTTGGATTAACAGAATAATTATAGTGAATTTTTGAATTATTTTGTTCTGTTTAAATTTGTTTGTGTAGACAGCAGGGAGACTGCTGTCTCTGTGAAGAAAATGGCAGATTGCTCAGCCGAGTTGGAAATTCATTCTGATTTTGATCAATTGGAATGAGCCAATTAATTGTTTCTTTATTGAATTTTCATTGAAATGTAAAAATGTTTCAGTATTGAATTCTTGAAGGCTCTGGCTTTGTAATTGTTTCTGTATTGAATTTTCATTAAAATGTAAAAATGTTTATAAAGAATGAAATTAGCATGTTTGTTGTTAGCTGTATAATGTTGGGTAAATTGAAATTTTGAAACTTGATTGGGCTTAAATGGTGCAAATTTATATAACAAAATATAAAAAAACCTGACAGAAGAGTATCAGCGACCGGTTTTAAGTATCAGCGACCGATATATTTGGTAGCAGAGAGTTTTTGCTGACGTCAGAAAAAAACGACAGCGACCAAAAAAATTTGGTCGCAGAAAATTATCAGCGACCGGGTGACGTATTATCAGCGACCGGTGACGTCATCAGAAGAGTATCAGCGACAATGCTTACAGCGACCGGAGTATCAGCGACCAAATTTGACTTTCAGCGACCGGAATGAGTATCAGCGACCGGCGAAAATACTATCAGCGACCAAAAAATTTGGTCGCTGATGCCCCTTTCTGCTGTAGTGGCTGTTTGGATTTTCAAAATGAAAATATGAGAGTAAAGTAAAAATGACATCTTACTTCACAACTCAATTATTATAAGGATCCACCCAAGCCACTCAATTATTAATTTGAATCTAATTTTTTAGCCTGTTATTTTGGTTGGACTTAGTTATTAATTAGGGAGATTTTATGCCGAAATTTTTATTTTTAACATTTTAATAAAATCAATTATTAAATTCACCATCGTTTTCGGTCAATTCTAAATCTAGCACGGCCGCACCGGCATTCTGCGGACCCATATGGGGGAGACCGCAGAATACCGGAGCGGACCCCCATATGGGGCCGCAGAACCATTCTGCGGACCCCCCTTTTTTTTCTGTTGTTTTACCGCGGCATCTCTGCGTCAAAAGTCTTACCGCCAAATTAAAAAGTCTTACCGCAGGTCAAAAGTCTTACCGAGGCATTTTTGATAAATTATTTCTCGGTTTTTGTGCGGCCTATGCCTTGGAAGAAAAAAAAAACAAACAAGGGTCCGCAGAACCATTCTGCGGACCCATTTGAGGGTCCGCAGCGGTATTCTGCGGCCCCGCTCAAATGGGTCCGCAGAATGCCGGTGCGGCCGTGCTAGATTTCGAATTGACCGAAAACGATGGTCAATTTAATAATTGATTTTATTAAAATGTTAAAAATAAAAATCTCGGGATTTTATGTGCTGTTTGTTTTTTTGATAAAATAGGCCACTCTTTTTTTCAAATAAAATAACAAAATCTACTAATTGGTCACACAATATGTATGAAAATACAAAAATGAAAATATTGTTTATAAAGTTATTTAAATTGTATGATGGTGTCCATTTTTATGACGATTTCATCCATTTGGCGCTTCTGTTTCATAGACAAGAAAATCTGCAGTAAAAAAATAAAAACCATGAATATAAATATGATCTAACTTTGATAGCATAACTATAAAATAACAAATTTCCACTAAAACTCAAAATCCAGAGGGGGGCAAAAAAAATTCCAGGGGGGGCAGAGTCGATCGAAACCGATAAATTTCCACTAAAACTCAAAATCCAGGGGGGGCGGCTGCCCCCCCCGGACTACACTGGGTCCGCCCCTGACATCTATCAGCTTCCCAGGATCTGCTATCAGCAACTCGGCATTACTCTTTCTCCAAATAAACAGCCGCCCACAGTCTGACCGACTAGCAACATACTCGCAATTTGGGTGTATATTAGAAATACCCAAAGCAGCTAGATCCATCATAATAAAACTAGAATAAAATATTAGTAAAATGGAGGGTGTATATTAGATAATGTTGATTGCGGTTTTTAATTTCGAGTAAAAGTAAATACTATAAGATTGTTTTTATCTCTATAATTGCAAGTATTGACTGGATATGGAATTACAATTTCAATTAAAATTATATAAAATATTAACTAACTTTGTAAGATTGTTAAATTAATGAAATATTCGAAATATTCCTATAATTTGTAATTGGTTTGATGAATATGATATAAAATTGATTGAAATATAATTACTAAAATTGTTGATGTGACAAAAAAAATTATTGGTTGTAATTGAAAGAATGAAAATAATCTAATAAAGTTATAAAGGCAAATATTGATCCAGAAATTGAAAAAAAAATATATCCAAACACAAATAAGAAAAATTAGGTGAGATGGTTTATGATTTGTGTGGAGAAGAAAGAGATGAACCTCTCCATTATGCAGCACCTACGGTTGGGGCATGCATATTTGTTTTGAAACACCAACAATTATTTGGCTAAACTACCAACAATTATTATTTTGATTTTCTCCAAAATCTAATAAAGAAGACGCAAAAGTAAAATATTTTAGTTTATAACATCAAAACGTATGTCAAGTCTATTGTAGTATTTAATTTACTATAAATCCCAAATAGAAGCTTGAAGTGGCGCTCAAATTAAGCATTTAAGAAGTTATAATATAAATTGGTTCATACATAATTTGTGCTTGTTCACACAATGTATTCAACAAGCATTAAAAGCATTTACATACTTACAAAAAATGTGAGCTAGGAAGTTGAATGAATAAAATGCAAATTTATAAGAAGAGGAATCATTTATTTAGTGATACATCATAATAATATCATTTGGTAATTTAATTTTTACATTTTCAAATAATAAAAGTGAATATTTTATCTGGTTTAATATAAAAGAAAGCAATGTATATGTGTTAAATTTAATTATGTTTAGTTTTAGTACAAGATAAGATCAATATGTTGGAAAATCAATTGCTGGATGAGTCAATTCCTAGGTTGACTTTTTTTTTTCATCTTATACCAAAATTGGCCTCGAAAGTTACCTTTCAACAGGCCAAAATTGCACTCTATCTCACGAGAAAAGCGAAAAGGCATTTTTTGAAAAACCTGTTTGCATAATTAGATCATTTTATTAGCTATAACTTCTAATCAATAAAAAATAAAACCGACATTAAATCAATCTTTAGAAATCTATCATGTGAAAAGCTTTGAAAAATAGACAGAAACGGATCTATTCTTTCTATGATATATTGATATAGTACATCAATAGAAGAATTAAAGATTAACAGAGAAAGACCTGGAAAATGTGATTATGGATTTGGATGATCTATAATATTATGAAAAATAATAATTTGATATCTATCTAAAAAATGATGAATAATTTCCAAAAATATAAATTTTGGTCTCCAAGCAAATTTTAATATGAAGATAATGTTGAGCGATTTGGATTGACTATTTGGACTTTGAAAACGGAGATAAAAATGTAAGACATGATTGAGGCATGAAACATGAGGCGCGTGATTATATTTTTATTTTTTGAAATTTGTCATGACATAATTATTACAAGACCTTTGAATAATGTAGGAATTTTTGACAAATTAATTCAAAGTAATATAGCAATATAAGATTTTAAAAAAATGGATCAAGCGTATCATATCATGTAACAGCAAGTAAAAAAAGAAATATATATATATATATATATATAGAGAGAGAGATGGGCTATTGTGTTTTGCAAAGTAAAACTCCCTCTTTACTTCGGGTCATATTTTTAATTTTGAAAATTCAAACAACCAGTCCGAACCGTTCAACATATTATAAATATTGAATGTGCGTGCAGACTAAATTTTACAATTTTTTTGAATTTTTTTACTATTTATTAAGCCACTTTGAAAATCGCTAATCGGGTGGTCCAGAAAATTTTACTGTTTTTTTATTGTTCACAGTGGATCAGCGATTTTCAAAATGGCTTAATAAATAGTAAAAAAATTCTAAAAAATGTAAAATTTAGTCTGCAAGCACATTTCAATATTTAGAACATGTTGAACGGTTCGGATCGATTGTTTGGATTTTTAAAATTGAAAATATGGCCAGAAGTAAAGAGGGGGTTTTACTTTGCAAAGCACAATAGCCCATCTATATATATATATATATATATATATATAGAGAGAGAGAGAGAGAGAGTAAGGCTACGGTGCTTTGCAAATTAAAGAGGGTGTTTTACTTCGGGCCACTTTTTCAATTTGCAAAATCCAAACAACCGATCCGAACCGTTCAACATGTTCTAAATGTTGAAATGTGCTTGGAGACCAAAATTTTACATTTTTTGGAATTTTTTTACTATTTATTAAGCCACTTTGAAAATCACTGATCCGGCGGTAAACAGTAAAAAACAGTAAAATTTTCTAGACCACTGGATCAGTGACTGAAAAAGTGGCTTAATAAATAGTAAAAAAATTCCAAAAAATGTAAAATTTGGTCTCCAAGCACATTTCAACATTTAGAACACGTTGAACGGTTCGGATCGGTTGTTTGCGTTTTGCAAATTGAAAAAGTGGCCCGAAGTAAAACACCCTCTTTAATTTGCAAAGCACCGTAGCCTTACTATATATAGGTGGAGATGGAAACATAGCTATTATTCTTTTCATTTTTCTGTGAAAAGAATATATATATATATATAAGAATAGACTTGAGAAATCCGTTTTTCCTATTTGACGGAATTTCATATATAATTTTTTAAAGATTTAATTTAGATGTTGATTTTGATTAAATAATAAGATTATAAGGCTAAGTAACACTCTGCATTGCGTCATTAGCGAGATCATATTCATATGGACCATTTTGTTCATTTTATTACTTTGTCAGGCATACAACACACCATTTAGTGTACCAGGTTTAGAGAGAAATTAGTATAATTAAGTTTTCATCACCAATTCAAAAGAAATAAATTAGATTTTTAAATTTTAAAACCTTATGATTAACGGGGTTTCAAATTACAAAAAAAAATAGGATGCATATATAGGTGATAAAAAAACAAATATTATTGTTGCCATTTGATAGGGTTCAAAAATGTACTACAAAAATTATATTTTGACTTAAAAAATAACCATAAATCTTGTATAAATTAAGATTTTACATAATTTTCACATATTTCTAAAATAAAATACAAACCATTCTCTCTAACACATTCTACTTTCTTTTTTTAGGTGTTGGTGACAATTTGTCACCATTCACCAACAAATACATTAATAAAAAAAGAGAAATATTTACAACTCCTAAGTTGAAATTCTTAGGATCTTAACGGATTAATATCCTATACCTAAAAGCTATTAGGTATGTGTAAGATGGGGTTATTATTTTGCGTAATGGCTTTAGATTAATTCAAAAACAGTATTTATTCCAGATATTGTAGGGCCATTATTTATTTGTGCTTTAAGATTTGTGCAAAGTTAAAAGAACTGTCAGGATCGACTAATTCTAATTTTAAAATATTTTCTTTTACAGTACCGGGAGGATCCGAATTCGGATCCTAACACATTCTACTATTAATCAATCACATTCCCAAACAGGGTTTTCTCATCTCTTGCTTGAAAATCAGTAGCATCCTTCAGCTCCTTAACTTTTTAACTGTACAAGAGGGGCTTGATTCTTGAATGGTCGTTGGTAACATTACTGAAGATTCAAATAACAAAATTAATTAAATTAATTGTCATTATGAGCACATTCATATGTAAGAGAGGAACTGGGTGTAGGTCCGATGCCCATCGGACCTAGTTTGGTTCCGATGGGCAGATCTACCGTAGGAGAACGGAGTGATTTGTGCGCACGAAACTTGAAACATAAACGCACGGATTTTAAAGCATTTTGCACGAATCTAAAAGAAAATCGATGGTGATTAAACCCGTCGAACCGAGGTAGGTCCGATGCCCATCGGACCTACTCCCCGTTCGTAAGAGAGAGGTATTGAGTTAGAACCGGGTCCAAGGATAATATCGATGATATAAATGATTGAACACTCGACAACATACTTTGTTTTTTGTGTTGTTGGATCTTTTGTTGCACCTTCTATGTGGAAAGTTATGAAGCAACGAATTAGAATATTGTGGTGCTCGCTACAATGTAGTTACATAGTTGAGGCATTAGGCAAATGATGATTACTGTTTTTAACTTATAATATTTTTACTATATTACTCTGAATTATTTTGTCAAGATTCCTTGTAATAATTATATCATGGAAATTTTCAAAAAGAAAATAATAATATACGAAATTCAATTATGAAAATAAATGAAAGTTTGTTGAACAATTACTTATAATTTTCAATCATTTTAAACAAACTTCATCGTTTAGGTCCTGTTCGGCGAAATACTGTTGCCGTGGGAAAAAAAATTCACTCAGAGTGAATTTTTTTTTCCCACGAGCACAGTAAAAATGAGTTTAAAGATTTGTTGTTCCCAGACCCATTCCCGTTCCCCTTAGTGCGCCGAACAGGACCTTATATTTGAAGTTCAAAGTTAAGATGTGATTATGATTATCATTGTTTTAAACTAATTGGATGGATCGAAACTTGTGATGGTTTTTTGGTTTCGTCAAAGCCCACGAAACCAAATAAAAGATTTTTTTTTTTTTTTTAGAAAGGATCACACTTTTAGCAGTTAACACATTCGATCCCAAAGATTCATATTTTCGGGTTCGATCCTCTAAAGTAACTCAATTTTTGGGTTTTGGATCAGGACCGTCCGATTCGAATCCGTCACTCGAAATCTTCTCGAGATTCAAATCTGTCGCTCAGGATGTGTGCGCTCCACTTCAGGATGGATTGTTGAGGATTCAAATCGGACGGTCCTGATCTAAAACTCAAAAATTGAGTTACTTCACTGGATCTGAATTCCATATTTTCTAGGTCTGATTTCGGTTTTGGAATCCGAACTGGAAAGTCTGGTCTCAGTTAATCTCTCAACTCTTTTATTGATGTACTATATCATAAAATAAAAATAAAAAATAGATCTTTACCCTTCCATTTTTCAGTGAGAAAATTTCTAAAGATTTTTTTTTGTATTAAATTTGGTAGCGACTACCAATTTCTAAAGATTTAATGTTGGTTTTTAGTTTTTGTTAGCTTGGATTGATCCTACAGTCCATATATAAATTCAAAATTTAAGTTATCTTAGACGATCCGGACCCAACATGGATCCGTCCATTATATATACTGACAATTTATTATAACCTTCCAATAAAAGTATAAAACATGTTAAATTTGTGTTAATAACGTGCATATCATCTTCTAATCGAGCATCCATATCATATCATAGGAACAAGACATCGGAAACAAAAAAAAAGAAATCTCAATAAAGAAATGGGCGGTACCATCTGGTACGGACAGTCTACAGATTGATACACACTAACACTTGGGCTTTTGAAATTCGCATCCTCTGAGATATCTCAAACTTTGAGTGTTTTTCTTTTTGGAAAATCTCAACCATTCAAACACGTACTGCACGAATCTCAAAGCACAAATAATATTGTCACCTGCGCTATCCCCGAACAAGTACCGTACACGTCGGTCACGCAAAAGTTGAGATATCTCAGTCTCAGAGGATAAGCACTAGGGCTTTTGTGGGTTTTCAGGCAGCAATGTGATTTAGTAAATTTTCTGTAAGGTAAAAGGTAAAATTTAAAATACAGTAGAGACAAAGTTACACAGGCAAAGTGAAAAGGCATCAAGTTGGAAATATTTCAATTATAAATGTATATGTATTGCTGAGAACCTTATAGGCGGATTCAGAATTTACGTGTGAGCACCTACGGCTGGTTCAATCTACTGCAACCTGAAGATCCTGTAAGGACTCGAAGTAGGGTACGTGAACCAAGTAAAGTAATTGCATATTGGACCTGGCCTCTATTCTGCACTGTTGATATTTGTGGGTCTCTGGTTGTTCTCGTGGGGGAAGTATATATCACTTATCAGGGTTTGTGATGGAAGGAGACCAGAAGACAGAATAACACGGAGCTACAGAAATAATATGCAATTTATTTTAAATGGACTTTTCCTTTCACTTATGTTTTTCTTCGAATACCAACATAACGTGTAGCACTGAAAATAACCTAAAGACACACAATCCTACCATGAAACCAGACCCAGTAAATAAACCGATCCAGACTAAAACCAAGATACCAAGAAAGTGAGAAACAATCTGATACAACACAACTCTTATAAACCCATAGTCTAAAATCTGACTCCAGAAATCAGGAAACTAAAAACTTAATTTTTATAAACACAGAACTAGGGAATTTTAGCACCCTTTGGTAAATTTTCACATACGAAGAGTAACTACCAATAACCAATTATCCAGCAAATCAAATCCAAAAAGAAAAAATCAGTGGTCGAAATAGAAATAAAAGAAATACAAGAACAGAAAATGAAAGCAGAGATTCGTAGCTAGAAAAACGAACAAGAAATATAAAAAAATCACATTCAAACAGAAGCAGTAACCAGAGCGAATTAATTACTGACAATATTCCATACTCCTTTTTACATATTAAACCAAAAAAAAGAAAATCCTTTTTACAACTCAAACCAAAAAAAAAAGGGAATCTTTACGGACTGCAAACTTTGAACAACCAGACCCAATAGACAAAATCAAGAACTACCAAATGACCAAACAACAATATGAAAAGAAAATTATGAAACAAATATTTAAAGAAAGAAAAATCAATTAGTACTGAGTTGTAATGGCTGGCACACAATTACTACACAGACATGAGATAATTAATACACAAAAAATTATCAATTTAGAGATGTATGCTTTAATTGTCCTACATAAAGACAAGCTTAGATATAATAAGAATAGCATCAGTCTCACAGTGAGCAACAATGAAATTCTCGGCTCAGACAGTTTGGAAAAATATAGAATTAAAGCATTGGCGAAGCTTGACATATGAATCTTGCAGAACAGCCCATAATTTTGTGCCTATTCTCCAGTCCCTTCTCACGTAAATTACCTACATAAACAAACAGATAACACATTGAGTCTTAAATATACCCTTTTTGTTTATTTTGTACCTAACGAATCTACTTTAAACTCAATTGAGAAGTCTCTTAACAATATTTTTCTTTAGATCATATCAACATATTACATATCAAACATATGTAAACTGATTGTTAATTAACATAACAATGCATGTGAGAGTACTCAGCTATCTGCAAAATGCAAAACTTCATACCAAATAGATCCTATTGCATACCAGTTATATTGTACTGTCATGGGAAAACCATCACCTCTTCATTCCTTCCATCATATCTGCAAAAAAAGAGAAAAAATTCTTGATCTAAATTTTAAATTAAATTAGGTAACTAAAATATTTATACCACTCAACAACACGTAAGAACTGACAATGTACCTCATATTCATTATGAGGTCCTCGGTCACAAACCTTCCCAGGTACATCTGTAAAAGGAAAGTATGAGATATTATATGATGAACAAACTGAAAAATAAACAAAGCTTTTAAAAAAATATCCAAAGCAAAGGAATATAATTACTAAATGAAAAGAGAAAAAAAAAAAATACACACCTGTAGGAATTTGCTCAGACAGTCATTTTGCTCTTCTAGGAACTTGCAGCTGCCCTCACAGGTCTGAGGAGCACAAGTTCCAAGAGATCGAGTGACATTATTCACGAATTTATCAAG
The DNA here is from genome assembly GCA_028015225.1 of Carex myosuroides. Classification (NCBI taxonomy): domain Eukaryota; kingdom Viridiplantae; phylum Streptophyta; class Magnoliopsida; order Poales; family Cyperaceae; genus Carex; species Carex myosuroides. The sequence continues at coordinate 16,966,279 of CM051474.1, read as the reverse complement.
TATTTCCAGGTAATTAGCATCGTTCAAGAGCTGCTTTAACCAAAATGGCTTCAGCTTTGGCTTCGCAAAACCTATCAGTGCCCGTTGGAAGATGTGACTATCAACCGCATCTATTGTCTCTACTGCTGCAGTTCCACTTGCCTCAACAAGATTTTGATTTGGTTGTGACTGCCCCAGGTTAGGAACCTCCAGAGTTGGGTCTACTAGATTGACAGCAGACTCAGTATCTGATCCTCTGGCCCGAGACGTCCCCATCTTTGTATCAGTTCCCCCAGAACAAGAGGTGCTTACCAATGTGGAATAGTAATATGGATACATCTTCAAACCACGATCAGGTGAAGTTTGATCAAAAGCCATGCGCACCTGTCAGTCTCCTTGTTATTGTTGGTGTTGACTGCGGCTTGAAAGCTACGGGTCAAAGACCTTGATCTTGAGTTTTTTATCGGTGAATAGTTTTGACCCCACCCATCAGATTCCTTCTGATTAGTATCCTTTGTTGAATCCTGTGCCACCTTAGGCCACTGAGACACAGTACTAGATCTGGAACCATCCACATTTGGGGAGGCCAGACCCCACCTGTCAAAACCAGTCTTTTTGTTTAGATCAGAGCAGTTTCTGTTGGCAATTATGGTACTACAAAATTATGTCTCACTGTTAAGTATAATGCCGCACTATTTGTATCATACTAGAGTTACCTCTACTATATAGTGTCAGAACTTGCAAGAAATTTTTTAGAAAAAAGATCTACCATAAGAAGTTAAGAACAACTGCCTACCTTGGTGTGCAATAGTATTTAAGGTGCATTAGTATTTAAGGTGCACAATATGGCAGGTATGGCAATGGCCAGTACACCCGCCCACAAAAGATGCATTTTCTTGTGTTTTAGTTCAGTATTTTATGAGCCCACCAAATTATATCCCAAAAAGGTCATCACAGATGCTAACTTAAAAAGCATACAATCAAATTAGTAATAAATAAATATGACGCAAGTTTTACCTACAGGAGAAATGACATACCTGTTGGAGCCACGATTAGGTGAGTGGTGACAATCAGTATCCTTGCTATCAGAGTCCTCTTTAGCATTATGTGTGGCCTGAGACCAATGTAACAGAGGCCTTGATCTGGATCGGACCATCACTGGAGAGTACGGACACCACCCATTATGTCTGTTTTCATCATTTAGATTGGAGAATTTGATGTTTTCATCATTTAGATTGGAGAGTTTGATGTGTGCAGACGATAAGCCTTGTTGATTCTCTTTTTCCACACCGTGACTCTTGCTTTTTTTTTTTTTTTTTGAAAATGGTTAAGGCTGTTGGTAAAGTAACTTGCCTCAACAAAAATTAAACAATTAAAAACAAATACATACTTGCTAAGATCAGCTTTCAGCGGATGACTGGACCTCTCATTGCCTAGATCCCTTTCAGCCCTGCTTTAAATAATAGTAAATAAATAAATAAAATATTACAGAATTGATATAGACGTCTAGCATTGACCTTGAATCTTGATCAAACAAAACAACTACACAGGATACACAAAGAAATGGAAGACTAACAAAACTATATACCAAAACAACTAAAGTACCGGTTATGATAATTTAAATGTGAATATGTTGAAACAGGATAATATGTCTCTCCCTGCACTTAGTTCACCTCTTTTTCCCCTGCATTAGATAGCATTATTCACGTTTAGTAGATAAATAAAAGAATAAGAAAACAAATAATATTAATAATTCTTATATTACACCAAATATCATTGCATCAGATCATTCGTACATGTATTGACTTTAATTCAGGTAATAACCAACTTTTACTGAAATTCGTTCAGTACTGACTGTTATGGTACCGATAGATCAAGTCTCAACTATGTAAAAGTCAAAAAGATGATATTTCATGATTGCATCATACCAGTCAGGTTGGAAAGCTTCTCTTCCAGAAGACAGAGTCGAGCGTCTAGGGATTGCAGCAGCTTCCTTCTTACCATTGTTCCATGAAACCCTCCTACGATCACAGTAAGGTTCTCTATATCTTTGAAAGTACCTAAGGTGAAAGTTGCAAAAAGACTCGTAATAAAAACTGTCTAGAATGCAGTGTGGAGGAGAAAGAGACTCTTCTATCCAGTTTATCCCTCTGTTTAGAAGTTGCCTCAAATCACCACCATGGCTTGTAGAACTTCTTCAAACATTTCTACCAAAAATAAAATAATAATTGCACAACATGTTAGTGCTTCATGGAAGTATTAAGTTATAGCATACCACACACAACATAAAACCATAAGAAAAAATAATGAACCTGCTTCTACTGCATGGAGAAGACATCCTCCTAAACCGGTTCCATGAGAGAGGATCAGGTTCTTTCTGACGATGCGCTCCTTCTGTTGAAGCTAGGGTCTCCCATAGGCTAGGAGTAGGATGCTCTCTTTCCTAATTGAGTTAAGCTATTCAGAGATTAGCTTTTACATAAGAAAAACACAGTTAGCTCAAAACAGTTGAGCTTGAGTTGTAAGTAAACAAAAGCTAAAACAGGAAATAAAATTCAAGTTGAAATCCTAAAGTAAAGAAAATAAAATAAGAAGTGCATCCAGGTCCGCGTTTTGAGCTGATGTTGCTTCATTGCAGTGCTTATGAGAAGGTGAGGAAACTCAGTTGTGTTTGCAAATCAACCCTCAGTTCCAATGTTGATATGTTTCCCTCCATGAAAATTCTAGAACATCGTTCTTTCCATATTAAGAACTGAGTTATCATTAGAATTGCCTAGTTTTGAGTGGAATAGTGTCATCCAATATAACTCCAGTAGGTATCCTATTTACTGGTAAATTCAATATCCCATGCGTTTGTAGTTCCTGGTAGAAATTGAGTGTGTAGGTACATGCATTGAATAAATGGTGTACTGATTCTAATTCGGATCTGCACAAAGAGCATATGTTAACCAAAATCCATCCCCTTCTAATCAGATTATCATTCGTCATAATCTTATTAAGTGATGTCAGTCAACCGAAAACTCTGATTTTCGGAGGTATCTTTAAGTCCCAGATCTTGTGTCAATTTCGCATGACCCTTGGTCCGTCTTTAATTGCCCTGTATGCTGACTTGACCGTGAATTTTTTAGAGGAATTCCACTTCCATGTTATGTCGTCCTGTACCTGCTGATTGATTGTGATGCTGTGAAGGTGTTGGTGAAGCTTCTGCAGTTCTTGGGCTGCCAGTATTGATAGAGAATGTACAAAGATGCCCCTTATATCTTGTGAGGTTATTGCTTGTCTGAGCGTTGTACTCTCACTTATGGCATGGGTGAAGAGGTTAGGTAACTGATTTTTTAAGATCCAAAACCCCAATCATGCATCCATAGTGAGATGTTCGTGGCTGTACCCGGTATGTGTGAAACCGAGATTGCCCAGAACTGTTGTGTTCCTTTGAGTTGAGTGAACAATGTTGTCTGTGGTATAAAGTTCTCTGTTTGTGCAGTGGTAGTAATGATTTGTTTTCATAGTGTCGAATTTGGTTTCTCCCAATGCCATCTCCATTTCATTAGTAATGTCGAATTTGGGAGGATTGGGAGTAATACATAATGTTTTATCTTACAAATTATGTCTCAATATCTATGGAAAGGCCACATTAATTGACATGCGTAGTCCATTAGGTGTTTGACGCATATATGTTTCGTGTTATGTTTTTCCTTTTCTCAAATTCGAGACGCATTTGTATCCTCTGCATTAACTCAAAAGGGAATCTTTTGAGTTAATGAATCTCAACTGTCTGATTTGTTTTAATTCGTGCGGACTAGATTCGCACTAATATTGAAAGGCTCCATATATTATAGGTAGGAGCCGAAGTAGCTCCGTTTAAAATCAGACGATTGAGATTTATTAACATATTGAGAACCTAATTAATTGAGATTTGCACTAATATTGAAAGGCCCATATATTAATTGTGATTCGACAATTGAGATTCTCCGTTTAAAATATTTTTTGAGTTAATGCAGAGGATACGCTTCCATTGGAGACCACACCGCCTCAGACGATCTATCTATCACGCTTTTTAATTTGCAAATAACAAAAAGCAGCTAGCTCAAATAAAATATAATTAAAGAGAAATGGAGCGTAAAAAATGAATGAATTTGGTTGTACAAATTAAGTGAACTTGGTATATTATAACTAATTACTTGTAAGAAATAAGAACGTAAACATGTCGAAAATGATTATTTAGGAGCAAAAATTGAATGGAAATTTGATTATAAAAAAGATATTTAAGACGTGTTCTTAATTCCTTTCAATTAATATTATATACTCCGGCCAGATATTGAGAACCTAATATATATATAGCTAGGTTAATTAGTTGGAATTTAATTAGAGAATATAATTAATATTCTTCTGAAAGAGAACATGCATGATAACCAATGGGCTTAATTAATTAATTATATGTTACCGTCTCAAAAGAATTAATTAAACAACTAAATCAGCGTATCTAAAACATTTAAAATATATAAGTTTGTGGCACCAAGTATACAGAGTACACTACTAGCTAGTACATGTCTTTCCTTTCAAACTCGTATAAATATCTGTTCCCTAAATCAGGCAGGAAACGAAAATTCATTCATCAAATTATTTAAATTTCTTCATGGAGTACTGTACACTGATGAAATATTATGCATCAAAAATAAAGGATAATATTAATTAATTAAATGAACAAAATCAAATTAATATATATATTGATTGTACTGTTTTCAATCTAGGTAAGGCCATCTTAATTTAGTGGGCTAAGAGAAGAGAAGAGCAGCTAGCATTCGAAAATGTTATAATTCCTTTTGAGTGAGGCTATTGCAGCTCATGTCATGCTACCAAATATATTTATATTTATTTTGATCAACATAATTTCCACCTAAAAATTATTTATATTGTGATCAATTTTTTGTTGTTTTAATAAGTAGAAAATTATTAATTTGGAATGATCATGGAAGAACAATAAAGAAGACAGGGAGGGATTTTATGTATAAAAAATAACTGTACAGTTATTTATGTTGTGGTCAGCAAAAAGGGCGGTCAAACCAACCACATAGAGTCATAGACAGACGGTCCGTATTCCTGAGAAATTATTTTATGTCCCCGTCCCTGTCGCTTCTTCTTCCTCTCTCGCTCGCTCTCTTCAGTCTTCACTCCTCCAACTCTGCTTTTCTCTCTCTTTATAGAAAGGAAAAAAAATAAAGTATACAACAATGGCGAGACGAACCAATGCTGCCATGGCGCGACGAATTAATGCTGTTGCAGGTATAGTATACTTAAAAAGAGTATTCTCTCTCTTAATATATGTGTGTGTTTCTTTTCCTCCCTAATCGACACTCTCTTGCAGATTTTAACACCGCGATGAAGATTGCAAATGTTGCTCGATCAGGGGATTTTCGCATGCTTACGAGTGAGTTTTTCTACTTCGATCCTGCTAATGGCCATTCAAGTTCGTATGACCTTTCAAATTCATGTTTTTTGTTTCGTTTTTATTTGTTTTTAAAAAGAAAATCAGACTTGTGTCTCTTCTCTCTAACAAGAATTGCACCACGACGCACTTCTCCCCTCTTTATCTTTTTTTTTTTTTTTTTTTGTCGAATTAATCTAAGTAGATACAAAACAAACCATTATAGTGGCTAGCTTTATCTTAGAATAAACTTCAAAAAATAGCTTTACCATACTCATTCAGTAGCTTTATTTGCACAATTTCAAAGGACAGATCCAGTTTTTTTAATCTACAAATTAAATGTCACCGATTGCTTCACTTAGAATACAATAGAAAATTATGTGTGTGTTGACTACTTTTATCTGAAACTCTTTTTCTCTTACATAAAAACAATGATACAGAAATTGGAGAAAAAACATTAAGAAGCAGAAGAGAGAAAATAGGCAAGATAATTTCTGAATTGTGTGATGAAGAAGGAGATGGACCTCTCCATTATGCAGCTCGGCTGGGGCAAGCAGAGATATGTGAGTATTTGATCAAGAATTTGATGTTGGATGTCAATTTGATTGCTCAGTCAGGTGAGATCTAATTTCTTTTATTTTTCTACCTTGTAAAGTCCCGAATTTGCAGCAACTTCTATTCTACTATGATATCTTTTTTTTTTCCCATTGAATGTTTTTTTTCATTTATGTTGTAAATTGTAATGATGCATTTGTAGGAAAGACACCGTTATGTTATGCAGCTAATTTTGGGGATCCAAATGCCATCGAGTCTCTCATCAACTGTGGTGCTGATTTCAATGTCAAAGATGCCAATGGCTTAAGTCCTCTCCATGATGCTGTCATTGGAGGTCTCTTTAATCTGTAAATCATAATTCTGATGTCCTCTTTTATGCCTTACCAAATTAAGACCAACGTGTTGTCATTTTTCAAATAGCCGCCTTGTATTGAAATTTGCACTCTAGAAGTTTGCCTATTTGCGGAAGTTGTTGATAATTAAAATTGAAGCATAGACCTAGAAAAAAGTGTCATCATTAGCCCTTACTTTAATAAATTAACTTCAATCTGAATGCATCCACATTTGGTAATAGTCGTATGTTTGGCTTAATTTTTTTGTTTGGTTTTTGACTTGGAAAAAGACAACTTATTTGGGGCAAAAATGAAAGGTGTCATATGAAAAGATCTAACCTGAATGTGCATCATTTCTAATTTAAGTGTTATGGGTGATAATAAAGAAATGACACTCTTATTTCAGATAACCCTCGAGCAATTGAAGTGTTACTCTCTAAAGGTGCTCAAGTCGATATGCAAAACTTTACCGGGTCACCCCTGCTTTTAGCCACTTTGCATGGCCACATATCTTGTATGAAAGTTTTGTTGGCTCACAATGCTGATGTACTTGACTCTTTCATTTTTCTCTTTCCTCAAATACATGTTATATTATCAGAAATTAAAATTGTTGCCTCAACCTAGCTAAAACTCTTGCCAATTTTAAAGAATGTAAAAACTTAGTTAAACCTGTATTACATTCACCAATTGAACTATTGTCTTGTCAGCCAAATGAGCTGTTATGCGGTGTCGTGACGCCTCTCCTTATTGCCCTGATGAATAACGAGAAATGTACATTTCATCCACCAAATCAAACAAAGGAAATTGTAGAACTTCTGATAAAGGTAAAAAAATCTTGCTATTCTGACACCCGTATTTAGGAGCTGGAATCATCTTTTTTGTTCCAGTGTACTTCTGTAAACTACTAGTTTACTACTGCATCAATACTTCTAAGTTAGACCTAACATAGATTATGTTTATAACTTAACACCAACCATATATCTTTTGGGTGTAAAAAATACTCAGCATTACAGGAGTACTCAAAACTTGGCAAGTTAGCCCAGATATTTTCATAATCAAGTCAACCAAATCTATTTATGATGAATTTTCTGTAAAATTGTAAGCCTACATTTCAGTTCACTTTGTTTGAATTTGTAAGTGTGGTCAGTTACTAAATGAAATTCACTTATTTGTCAAAGTACGTAAATTGTGGGTTCTTAGTTGCAAATGTCGCAAATATTCTGATTATTTGGTGGTAATTGCAAAAATTAATTGAACTGAAACTATTCTCATTATTTGTATGTACTGTAAAATGTTAAGTCTTATTTGTCCAAAATTGTTTTTATCGTCATCAGCTGCAATGTTATATGTTTTTATTATCATATGTTTATTTTGAATATTGTAGGCTGGGGCTGATGTGAACAAGATACCGGTGTTAAGCTTGGCTTACCATTCCAAGGAGCTGATGGAGTACTTGTTGGAATCTGGAGCTGACCCCAATCTCCCTGACGAAGTGAGTTTACGTAAACAATATGTGATATTCCCCTTGCTGAAAGTGAGATATTGCATAGCTTATAGCCCTTAAAATTGGGGATTATCACCATAGCTCATCTTTCTGTTGTTGTATTGCATATAGATAAAGTACGTCGTCCCTGTCCGTTTATTCAAGTAATAGTGTGCTAGTTGTCTTTTGATTAAAAAAAGATGGAGCAAATAGAGTTTTTTTATTCATGCTTTGTCTGTAGGCTTATATGAGATATTTCTTATGTTTTTTTTAGGTTAGTTAATTGAGTAAATTATTTGAGGTAGTTTAAAGGATAAAAGATTTAAATCTCTTTTTATGACTAAATTGCAATACCATCAAGTATATATTGACTTTTCACATGGCTCGTGATTATACAATTAATTAAATTTAACAAATCTGCATGTCAATTAATTATCAACTTTCAACATGTGTTGCAGTCTGGAAGGTTACCAATAGAAGTAGCAGCAATGAGGGGTAAAATTGAGTTTGTGGAAATTCTCTTTCCTGTAACGTCTCCTATTGCAATGGTGCCAGATTGGAGCATTAAAGGCTTACTTAGTCATGTTACATCTGAAAAGTATGAAATAGAGGTACATACTGTCTGTCTTTATGTTTAGATGAATGTTTTTATATATAAGATTATTTTTTTAGCAACAATTTTGGGAACAATAACAAAATAACAATATAATAACTTTGCTAACTTATTTTTGATGGATCTAGCGGAAAGTTCTTTCCAAGAAGAGACTTGTGGATCTGAAACAGAAAATCAATGATATGCTATTCCAAAAGGAGTATCTTGCAGCCCTAGTCATTTGCAATTATGTAAGTAACAATTCTGACCTGTTGTTGGAAAAATAGTTTTCATTGAATAATTCTAAAGCAAGTATTTTTTTATTGTAGGCAATAGAGGAAGACCCTGAGAATGCAAGTGTCTACTATGCAAAGAGATGTCTCTGTTGGATGCATTTGGAAAATGTTACGTGTAAAATGACCGGCTTCAAATACATGGTCAATGCCAACATTGATGCTGATTCGTCCAAAATGTCAGAAGTCATTCACACGCTAGGCATGGAGCACTTTTCTGAAATGTAAGTTTAACTGTCTAGATGCACTCCATATTGATACCGAACCGGACTTGTCCCATTGAAACTAAACAGTTACAATGTACATAACACAGTTTCAGTCAGTTCACAATAATATAGCGGGCAACGACATCAATTATACTTTATGGTCACTAGAATAATAATTGACAAGCTACTGCAAAGTGTGCTGAATCCCCTATTCCAACAAAAAATCTGATAATTATTTATTTCTCATTTAGAGTTTTGAAGACACTTTGTAACATATTTGTTTGTGTTAAAAATAATGAAGAAATGGTGGATTGATCTCAGACACTCATCATTGATCAAGTTGTTCAGATTAAATCAATAATAGCACATGTTCTTTACTTTATTTAGAAAAAGGAAAAGTAGGTATAGCATCTGTACCAATCGGGTACCAATAGTAGGAATAGTACCAACGGTACAATAAATAGCCGTTAACCACACATGTAATATAAATAGCGAATATGATCACTGTAAAAAAAATACATATGCAATAATAATATTCTCCTCAGACTTCATAGTTTCAACAGTTTGGCTGTCACTGTCACCCTCCTTCATAGGCTTATTATGAGATTTCCAGGTCTAAAGTTGATTTGAAACTTTTGTTGTTTTATTGTTGCAGGATATCGTTCCAAATGCTTTTGAAGTTATCGCTGGCTTGAGATTGGGTGCTAAAGATGTTTGGAATGAGTCCAGTAATATTTTGAACCTTTTTTATTTTTGCCATCTCTATGTCTTGAAAGGAACTCTTGTTGTTGGCAGTACTTAATGCTTACAAGTTGTCATACTTGTACGCTGTGACAAAGATGTTTTACTTGATGGTGCATTAATGAAGTATGTAGTTTTAATGCATGTGTAAACATTTGATAGGAATATATATATGCGACCAAGGCATATATATATTGTTTTTATAATTTGTTGGTATTAGAAATAGAACGTAGTTTGTTTCTTTTGTTTTCTAATCAATTGTTTCAACCTAACATTCATTGGTTTGTGATGTAACGATCGAGACGAGACGAGAACATGAAAAACACGGACCTACAGAAATATCGGTTTGTCAATGCAATGCAATGAAAGGAAAGTGGGGTTCGATGAAATCAATATATATTAACCTTTTAGGTTTTAGCTGCTGGCGATGATTCACCAGTACGGACTTATCTTATCTAAACCTTCCAATTAATTCATGAATATCATTTTAGAGACCAAGTAAAAGATAAAATATAATATTTGTTATGTTCAATAATAATTATATGCAATCTATAAATTTTGACAGTTTTAGAAGGGGGGTAAATACAAAATTAAGGGGAGGGAATTTTTGGACCGAGTCCGTATCCTCTGAGATATCTGAAATTTTCAGTTTATCTAAAACCGGATTAAATAAATGTTTTGGTGCCTATTTGAAATGCATGTAAAAATTGATCGATGCAGAAAGAATTTGAAGGATATGAAACAAGATATGTGGGGGATGTGAATTCGAGACTTGGCTCGATCAAAAGGCTACTTTGGTCAATGTATGACAATCATCATTGCATTGCTTTAATGTTTCTTTTTCCTAAGCGGCCGGTCAAAGCTAGACAACCAAAAATAGTCAAATTAAAATAAAGTTGTAGTACAAGACCAATTAAGTTGCCGTGCATCCCAATGGATTGAGATCTGCTGCCGATCCGAATATTGAGCACAGTAATTCTGTAATTTCTGTTTTTTTTAAATCTAGCCGTTCAATTTTTTAGTGCACGTATTTCAAAACAGTTGATTTTTCTGTATACGCATCTCAAAACAATTCGACAGCTGAATTTGAGAAAAACAGAAATTGCAGGGTACTATTCACAGTACCCGGATTGCAGCAAATTCTCACCCATCCCCAATACCCAATAGCAGAGATCGATCGAGTAGCAATCATATATACTCGTACGTACATATGAAGATACAACGACGTCTAACTATATATACACGGCAGTCGGCATGATTAATTAAATCCATAAAGATATTAAACACAACTCCATATATACTGTGGACGACTGCGACAAAATCCTACTATATATGTAGTGCACAAATAAAATACAAAAATCATTATCATTATCATTATTCTTGTTTAGAGAGGTCCTTTATATACTACCAATCACAATGCATGCAGTGCACGCAAACATACTTGGAAAGATATAACAAATACAAAATCAAAATTGTGCATAGCTTTAGCTTAGTAGAAGTGTGTTGTCATGAGAACAAGAATTGTAGTACGACATAATTTGTCCTCGATCGATCGGAGCTTCCCTCCGAGTTATCGGCCAGAGAGATTTGATCGGACAGTTCCGGTTGCGCTGATTTCGTCCTAGGATTTTGCTCAATTATATTTGTCCCTCTATTAATTCAAGGAATCCACTTATCCGTGTTAACCCCTCTATATATATAACTTGCCAGAGAATTGAAATTAATGTACTTCACGAACGATGTGTGTACATGTTAAGTTTATATTTTCAAATTAATTTAATATAAAATCAAGCGGTAAAAAATTATGAAAAATAAACACATTATATTTTTTACCGTTTGACTTTATACTAAATTAATTGAAAAATTTATAAATCTCACATGTAAATGCATTGCTCGTGAATTACATTAATTTCAACAGTTCTAATTCTCTGACAAGTTATATAATGTTCATGTCTAACAGTGAAAAAGGATTTAACAATAATCTGAATTTGAATATTTATCGATGGGTGTAATCTATAAAATAAAATTATTTTTGAATAAAGAATAGTCTGATGCATTTCTTGGTGATTCCCTTTACAACCTTTTATGTCTATTTATAAAATGTCATGTAATTTTTGGACTCCCTCCTAATTTTTTAAACACATTAAAAAATATGGTTTATAAGTTAATTTTAATGTGTTCATTTTTCATAATTTTTTTACCACTTGACTTTATACTAAATTAGTTTGAAAATTTATAAATTTGACATGTGTGAAGTAGATCTGTTTCAACAGTTTGGATGCATCGTTTGAAGTCAATTCAATAGGTTTTTGAATTAAGCTTACAAAGGGACTTGGTGGGCTTAAGAACACTCTAGTTCTACTCATATATTAAAATGTGCTTGGAGACTAAATTTTATATATTTTTTTAATTTGTTTACTATTTTTTTAGATGGGTACAAAATTATTATTTTTCAGAAGATTGTTGACCATAAAAAAACAACAATTTTATACCAACTTTTTTTAAGAAAAAGCAAAAAAAAAAATCCAGAAAAAATATTAAATTTGATCTCCAGGTGTGTTTTAATAATGGAGATCATACGTAACGATTCGAATTAACTATTTGAACTTTGCAAATAAATATAGAACTGTGAGTTAGGAATACACTAAACATTTAAAGCCTACTTTTTGTAATTTTACACCATACCTTTATTACCCGAAAAAAGTTGTGCGGTGCACGCGCGGCTTTCTTTGTTATGATCATACATGTAAGATGTAATGTAATGCAAAACAAACAACAACGTATTGCATTACATCAGACCTTAATTTTATTTTCTCATTCTTTGGTTTTTTAATTAAGAACGTGGGATTAAACCCACCGATTTGTATTAAAAATCATATAGAGACATATAGTGGTTTCTTATTCAATAAAAATAACATTAATTTATAATTAAATCTCTGTAAGTATATTTAATTATTAAATAGAAAAAGTTTGAAAGGTCCGATCCGACAAAAACTTGCAGCCAGCAATGAAATGAATTGATGTTAGGGAAAACAATTAATGTTATAAGTTGGATCCTTGAAGAATACATATTTGATACAGTAGCATCATGGCATGCATCCCTCCCTCCCTGTTTCTTATAATTAATGCTAGATGAGCGCTAGACATATATAGTCGGCGTCGCTACTGGAATTAAAGGACACTGTGATTTGTATTGATAAGTCTAAAAAGAACTTTCTGCTCTAATTGGTGTCAATTTTAGCAAGTTGTGTGCTCTGCTACTGGAATTTCCAATGGAAGTCTCTTTTTTTTCAAATTGCATGCTGTAACTATAATTATTCTTTTCAAATTTATAATATTATTGTAAATCATTATAGCAAAGTATACTATTTGAATTTAACTTATCTATTTTGATCACACTTGGCGAATCTGAAAATCTATTACTGTTGTGTTGTACAGTAACTGACCCGAAATTTTTATTTATAGCATAAACACTCTAGTTTTGAGGAAATTAGACATTTACCCAAGCCACTCAATGCCGATGCAGCCCCAAAGACTGAGGGTCGCCCAATGCCACTGCAACCCCAGTCTAGGGGCCAGCTCAATGGCCCTGCCCCTGGGGCCGCCCAACGCCTCTGCAGTCCCTGTGAGCGCTATATATAGGGGCCGTTGAAACTCATTTTATTATCCATTCAAGCATCATTTCGATCCCTTCTAGCTCGGGTAAATTTTTTTCTTCTTTTCTAGTTTCAATTTTTAGTTTAGGGTAGTCATTAGGTTTAGGTGTAGGTTTAGGTTTAGGATTTAGGTTTAGGGTTTAGATTTAAATATTAATTTGTACTGTTTAGGATTTAGAACCAAAATTTAAATAGAATAGTACAAAATTTAAATGGAATATGACCAAAATTAATTGTTTGAGCATCAAAATTAAATTAGACCAATACCAAAATATAATTAGGTTTATTTTACCAAAATTAAATTGTTTAGTACCAAATAAGGATTTAGAATAGTACCAAAATTTAATTAGTATCAAAATTAGATTTTATTAGTACCAATGTCGATTAAATTAGTACAAATTTTAAATTACACTTAAGGTACCAAAATGGCAACACATTTAACTAGAATTTTTATCATATTTGACCAAAATTGATACCAATATTAATAGCAAAAAATTATCAAATACAACATGGCATCTAGTAGAGGTACACAACACGACCCTATCACCACTCCGTACGAGATGTCCCAATACGTCGACAGGGCATTGGTAAATGTTCCGGGTATCCGGAGTCGCACTGACAGGATATGCTTACTCAGGATGCCGAAGTATAATTGTAATTAAAATACATAACTGTGATTTTTTTTTTCAAAATTCTTGATTAACTAATTTGTAAGTTACTGCAGAGTGAAGAGGAGGAGCCACTGTTTTACAACATCTCAGCTGATTTTGGCACCGAGAGAGATGGGCTGTATTCTCAGAATTACAGTCCGACTCAGACAATCTGACTCAGAAAATTTTGGTTTAATTTTTTTTGTTAGGTTTTGATTACAGTCCGACTAAGACAATCTGACTCGCACTGGCAGGCTATGTCTGAACATAACTGGAGTGTTTTGATTTTTTTTTTGTTATGCCATAAATAAAATTTTCGGGTAATTAACTCTAACAATCTAAAAAAGAAACCATCGATTACAGTTAAGCATGAATTCGAATTATACAGAGTTTGGTCGATTTGGTCTTCTCAATTTTGAAAAATCTAAGCTTTCAATTTTTTTTGAAAAATCTAAACAAATGAAAGTAATTTAAAAATTGAACCGAATAGATCCATTTAAATAGATTCATTAAATAGAGAAATCGAACCATTTAATTCTAATTTTTCAGCTTGGTTGAAAGCCAGAATAAAACGGACCCAATGAACAACTCTACTCTACTAGTTACTTTTTAGCAGCGTAAGACGTAGAAGTATGTAAAAAGAATCGGTGCAATTAATTATTAAGCATAAGACCTATGTCCTTTTGTCTTCTTGTGATGAGAAATTATTTGGGACAGATGGGGTGTTTTGGTGTACCATAAACATAAACAGACAATTGAACATTCAATTCCATAATCCATATGCTATAAAGTCGGTGCGACGGTGCTTGCATAAATCAAATATCACGTTTAAAACTAATTCGTACACCATGTCCAGTCAATTGACATGTTTTCTCTAAAACTCAAAAGTCTCTTGTTTTGTCTCTCTTCCGTGATTTTTATTTTTACCCAAAAAAAAATATTTTTTAATATAAATAACCAGATTTTTAAAATATTTTTATTTTTACCCAAAACGCTAGGAATATCAGCGTTCCGAATTCTTAATTCGGAACGCTAGGAATCCTAGCGTTCGGAAATTTTAATTCGGAACGCATAACCCACCCGTGATTCTTCTCTGTGTCTTCTCCGCCAAAAAAAAGAAAAACAGAAAGCTCGCCGCCAGGAAGAAGAAAGGAAAAAAGAAAGGAAAAAAGAAAGAAGAAAGAAGGCTGCGCCTCCGTCCCTCTGCCTCGCCGCCTCGCCGCCTAGCCGTCCCTCCGCCTCTTTACCCCTCCTAGGCCGTCTCTCCGCCTCTTCACCCCCGATCGTCGATTCAATCATCTTTGAAGGTAATTAGAATTCTTTTCGTATTTCTCTGATGATCCGATCGGTGAATTAGAGAAATGTTTAAGCCATTAGAAATGTTTAAGCCAAATTGATGAATTAGAAATGTTTAAGCCAAATTGATGAATTAGAAATGGAAATGTTTAAGCCAAATTGACGAACCGTCTGATTGATTGATTGCGCTGATTGATTGCGTCTGATTGATCGAACCGTCTGATTGATCGAACCGTCTGATTGATCGAACCGTCTGATTGATCGAACCGTCTGATTGAAAACCAAATTTACCTTTAAAGTCTCAAATGTTATATATTTAGAAGACAAATTTCTAATCTGATTGAAAACCAAATTCTCCCATTAAATTCAAATTTTTAATCGGTAAAATTGGATATATTTATTTTTTCATTAAAAATCAATTAATATAGATTTATTAATTCAAGAATTGATTTTCCTTTAAAATCATATTTTATTAATATTTTAGCGAAATTGTAGAAAATATTATTATATAGTACGAGCTTATTTTTGTTCTTACTTCTATTTAAAAAAAAAACTATATCTATAGTTCCAAGGTTAATATGTACTATATGTATCATCAAATTTGTGTGATTAAACAAATTATACTCGCAACAAATAAATGAGTTATTTTTGCTGGTTGTATATTTGAAAGTTTATTTTGCATTAATTTGTATGAAATGAAATTAGTTTGCATTAACTGATGTCATACATTTCTAATGGAAACCTTATCTTTAAAAAAAATACAAATTTATAAAAATATTAGCGTACTAGCATATTTTTGCATATTAGCGTATTAGCGTATTTTAGCATCAACTCCATAGTCATCTTTTTGCATATTAGCGTATTTTAGTATATTTTTACCGCAATTAGCATATTTTAGCCAATTGTAGCATGTTTAACATATTTTTTAACGTATGATGACTAGGGGACGGCCTAGGAGACCACCCGCAGCCGACCCGGTTGATGAGCCCATTCCCACTGACAGCAAGGATCATTTCAGTCCTTTATTATGGATGCCTCACGGTGAGCACCGAGTCTCAGATGCATCTAAAGAGGTACTTGATTACTCTTTTTTTTTAAGTTTGGATTTTGTTGAATTTTTGTATTTTTAGGTTTTCATGTTGTTCACTTTTTTGAACGCAGAGTGAGGCAATTATAAATGCCAGGGGTCGGTTTCCGGACATGCAGTACTACCCGGAGATGGAGGCGTATCTGCAAAATTTAGGGGTGCAGCATTTGGTCGATATTCTACAGTCGGAGGCTAAGTCCATCAACGCGTCTCTGATTGCAGGACTAGTGGAGCGATGGCGCCCCGAGACGCACACGTTCCACTTACCTTTTGGAGAGATGACAGTGACTCTCCAGGACGTTAGTGCTCTATGGGGTTTGCCTATCCAGGGCGTGCCCGTTGGTGGCATATCTGACCCCACAGATCCAGATGACACGACGATTAATTACATGCTCGCTGAGTTGTTGGGAGCGGAGCCAGATATACGCAGCAACGGGGGGAAGTCCAAGTACTGTCTGGAAAAGACGAAGCTGCGAGCTATGTTTGCGAGAGGTATAGGTAGCGATTCCACTCCGATCGAGATTCAGAGGTACTCATACAAACTATTTGTATTACATTTATTTTGTACTCTGTTTCATGCGGAAAAATGAGTTGCTTTATAATTTTGATATTACAGATACACACGGGGATTCGTGATGGACCTATTTGGTTCTGTCATGTTTGCTGATGCTAGTGGTAATACCATTCCGATGATGTATCTAGAGCTGCTGCGAGACCTTCAGCCGTCGAGCGGCAGGTACAACTTGGGTGGGGCTGTCCTAGCACATCTCTACTCCAACTTGTGCCACGGTTGCAAGGTCAGTATGCTATTTATGTCTTATTTTAATTACCTACCTTGTCATGCACTTGTTGTATTATTTTAATTATTTAACTTGTCACTGACGGCTGGTATTCTTCAAAAATATAGCGGAAAACTAAGCAAATCTACGGGCCAATGCTTCTTCTGCAGCATTGGTCGTGGTCACGGCTACCGGTGGCGGTACCTCAGCCGAACGAGGATCCATGGGGAGAGCCCGAAAATGGAAATCGATGGGCATTCGGCATGAAATGGTACGGACATCACGAGTACAAGGACAACCCTCACGGAAAGACAGCAGGAATCAGGACGGTCCGATCTCAGATTCAGAGTCTGGGTGAGACGCAGGTGCGCTGGACTCCGTACCATGAGCTATACACTGAGGGGAGGCTGCCGCAGATTGTAGAGGATGATCAGGAGATGTGGCTCTACAGGGGACCGCTGGTGTGCTTCTGGATAGTGGAGCACCACTATCCAGACCGGGTGCTCCGTTAGTTTCATTTTCCTCCACTCATCCCCGCAGATCCAGACGTCCCGAGATATGTGATCATGAGGCTACACGGGTAAGTTATGTTAATTTTAGCATTTTTGTACTTAACATTAGTTCTTGTCTTTAAATTGCAACTGACATATGAATTACAGGATAACACACGGTAATCACTTGGATAGAGATTGGAGTGAGCATCACTCGGAGTACTACAGCAAGGCGGGCGATATGAGTGCCAACTTATGGCAGATGCCGGAGATTGATACGATGCAGTTCCAGGGAGATCCCCTATTGAGATATCAGGCTTGGTACCTGCGGGTCGGCATGGCTTCGGTGTATATAGAGGGAGATTACGGTGAGTTTCTTCGCTCACAGATATTCGAAGACGATGGTTATACCCCTACTGGCCGGAAAGGTGCTCGCCTGGTAATGCATCTAAAACAACACATTTTTATGCGTTATGAATATTTTATCATAAGCTTTCTTTTTTCTAACGTTTTTTTATAGCTGCTGTTAGCGCTTAAAGGTGCCGGGCGTTCAATCGTTTGTCTTGGAAAACGTGGCTACAGAGCGTTCGGGCACGCGATGTTGAACTTGGTTGCCCCATGCATTGCGGATCACGGCCAGGAGGCAAAGCTGGTCACCATGTTACGAGACGCCGGAGAGAATATTGATTGGCGCGCAGTACAGCCGGACGAGCCTGACGCGCCACCTGTTATGACCAGTGAGATGCCACCGGAGCCATCAGAGCAGCCAGAGTGGGATTATCATCGTTGGGTGGTCGGCATGGCCGGTTGGCACGCCTACCGTGACGAGTACGGTCGTCCAGTTCTTCCCCCGGTGTGTGATTCTTTATTTTATTTATTCTTTTACTGTAAGTAAAGATAGTTAAAATTTACTAAATTTTTGGTATCCTTGCAGGGTCCTGCATACATGCTGACGCAGCCTGAGCATCATGAGTCTCCAGAGATCCAGTCTGTGCAGGATGACAGGATGAGTTTTAGCCTTGCAGACTTTACTCCAGCTGATCAGTGGGATACAGCCGCCTCCCCGCCACCGCGTCAGCCGTATTCAGAGATGGCTCACGATTGGGAGGCCTCTGGTAGCCGGACTCAGGATGATTATGACTCCCAGTTTGTGGCATCCATATTCCATACTCCCACGCCACCGCCAGCTACCCACGTGGCCTCGGATCCATGGGAGACAGCACTTACGATGAGCAGGCAGGACAGTCTCGAGGATCATATTACACCAGCTCGCGCTGCGCAGGCAGGACAGCCTCAGTGGGAGGATTGGCATGAGCGCATATTCAGTAGAGAGAACAGGGGTATACCACCTCACCGATTCTCCCCTTCGCAGTACGATGGATAGAGGGTACCACCTATTATGTTTTATGATGGTAGTGTAGTGTAGTTTAGTTTGGTAGTTTTAGTTTAGTTGTGCTATGTTATATTTTATTATGTTTTACTTTAGTTTTGTAGTTTGTTTTTTTAGTGTAGTGTAGTTTCGTTATGTTTTATTATGTTTTTTTATTATGTTTTTATTATGTTTTAGTGTAGTGTAGTTTCGTTATGTTTTATTATGTTTTTTAGTTTAGTTATGTTTTATTATGTTTTTTTAGTTGTGTAGTGTAGTTTATGTTTTTATTATGTTTCATACAACAAAAAGAAATAACATCCAAAAATGATCATACAACATCCAGAAATAACATCCAAAATATAAAATACAAACTTAATATCTGCTTCAAACGATCATACAACATACTATTTCGTCTTACCAGTCTTGAACGTACATGGAACAAAATCATCGTCCGAGGTTGACGATGACGGCTCGGTAACAACAGACGACGTGCTAGCCTTAGTCTTAGCCTTAGTCTTAGCCTTACTCTTCGTCTTAGGCGTCTGTACATCATCTTTTTTTTTCCCAATCCATAGCCGTAGGGGTTTTCTACAAAATCATCATCAGATATGTCATTTCGTTTAAAATCATCAGCAGATCCTTGCACACATTTCCCATACCAAATTGGACAGTCCTTTTTCTTCCTTCCGCAGCCCCAATTGCATTTCTTTTCCTCGCTCTTTCCTCGATTGTTACTGTCCATCCTCCTCGTCTACAATTTATTTGGAAAATAATAATAAAAAAAACTGCAACATAATAAAATACATACAAATAAAGTTCATACAAACCTCAAAGGAAGGCCCCTGAGCCAAAGTTCATACAAATAAAGTTCATACAAATAAAGTTCATACAAATAAAGTTCACAAAATAAAGTTAATTCCTACGACTCCTTCTAAAAGGAAGGCCCCTGAGCCAACCAGATCCCCATGATGATGTGCTCCTTCTATCTTGTTGCACTGTTTCGTCTTGCCGGTTAGCTGTACCGGACGGTCCTGCTTGCGCTTCGTTAGCTGTACCAGATGTGCTCGTCCTTCCTAATTGAGATGTGCTCCTTCTAGCTGGTTGCACTCCTTCTTCTCGCTGGTGTGCTGTATCGGATGGCCTTGCGCCAGATGTGCTCCTCCTACCTGCTTGAGTTGTGCTCCTTCTTCGCTGGGTAGTACCTGAAGGCCATTGCATTCCAACCGCCTCCTACCGGAAAGCAGATGTGTCATTGAAGTTTACAAAAGGGTGGGTCTCATAGCGGCCACCCAACGGCATATTCTCTCTATTCTGCCTCACAGTGGGCTGTGTGTATTCTTCTTCTTCATCTTCTTCATCTTCTTCATCTCCTTCATCATTAATGTCACATTCTTCTTCCCCCAATTCATCCCCAGTTTGCAGATTCTCCTCCGGTATCTCGTTTATAAATTCAAATTCCGACTCGTTTGGATCTTCCTGTACTGGTGGCGGTCTGGGGTGAGGATTTGGTTCAGGCCCAGGTAAGGATGAAGGACCGTCATACATGGATATAGGTGGGATAAAAGGTGGAGATTGTACTCGTTGTGGGACAAAAGGTGGAGATTGTACTCGTTGTGGGACAAAAGGTGGAGATTGGGGTGAATTATTGTATATTTCTGGTTCCGGTTCTGGTACAGGCATTACGATAAAAGGAGTGTGTGGTTCATTATCTTCTTGATAATGTTGGGCAGCCGAATTTTGGCCTGAACTTCTGGCCCCTGGCTCTTCGCGAATTCTGCGTGCAAAAACTTCCAATAATGATTCGCCAGACCTCAAAACCTGCGCTATTAGACCTCTCAATGCCCCGTTATCTCCCAATGTGATTTTGACATACTTTCCTGCGTGGACCATTCGGGCATGAATTTGTAATTGGCAACGATTCCTATTGTAGCCGCTCGCTTCATAAATAAGCGATTGCAACTGCTCAAATGAGAAATTTTCATCAACCCAATACGTATTTGCTGCAGGTTTGGAGTAACGTACTCCATACTGGTCAGTTATGAACTTTCCTCCAAAATGTATTGAAATTGCAATAGACATGGCCAATAAACTACATTCATTAATAACAAATATTTGGTCAGTTTACTGATTTCAATTGTGAACAGTTGTGAATAGTGGTATGTGAACAGTTGTGAACAGTAAATACGTATGTTAACAGTAAATACGAATGTGAACAGTAAATGTGAACAGTAATTACGTATGTGAACAGTAAATGTGAACAGTAAATACGTATGTGAACAGTATTGTACAGTAAATACGTATGTGAACAGTATTGTACAGTAAATACGTATGTGAACAGTACTGTGCAGTAAATACGTATGTATTAACAGTAATTACGTATGTATTAACAGTAAATACGTATGTAAAAAAAATTACCTGACGACTTCTCCGTCTCCTCCTCCTCCTCCTCCTCTTCCTTCAGCTCCCCTCCCTCTCCTCTTCCTCTCCTTCCTCTCCCTCTTCTCTTCCTTCCTCTCTTCCTTCTCTCCTCTTCAGCCCTCCACGCAGCTGGTTATATAAGTTTTAAAAAAAAACAGAGATTCGGGACGCTAGAATTCCTAGCGTTCCGAATTAAAATTTCCGGACGCTAGGATTCCTAGCGTTCCGAATTAAGAATTCGGAACGCTGATATTCCTAGCGTTTTGGGTAAAAATAAAAATATTTTAAAAACCTGGTTATTTATATTAAAATATATTTTTTTTTGGGTAAAAATAAAAATCACGGGTCTCTCTTACTTCTTTTTTCTGTGCTTCTCAGGTAAGTCTTTTCTCTATGCTGAAATATTAATAGAAAGAAAAAAAAAACATAACAATAGCGAGACAAAGAAATCCGTGATTTTTATTTTTACCCAAAAAAAATATATTTTAATATAAATAACTACGTTTTTAAAAGAATTTTATTTCTACCCAAACCGCATATATTATTTGCAGTTTGAATTAAAAATTCAAGCCGCACAGAATATATGCGGTTTGAATTGTTAATTCAAACCGCATAGAATATATGCGGCTTGAATTGTTAATTCAAACCGCAAATAATATATGCCGCTTGAATCTCTCCTCAAAATGACTTTTGACTATTGGCAATTGGCAATCCAGTACTCACGTCCCTGTGTTTTGGGAACTCAAGTATAATTAATTCTATTTCAAAATGACTTTTGACTTTTGACTGGGATTTATACATCCAGGCCATAACCATTGATTTCAAAGGGTGTGACTGGGATTTATGCATTTATACAAACAGGATCAGAGTTACCGAGTATAACATCCAGGCCGTTGATTGGAAAATCAGTGGTTGCTAATAGTTGGTTATGGTACTAACCATCGGAATAAGTTTGCATGTCAACTTCAATTATCAGTGGTTGCTATTTTACCTATTTTATCTAATGAGTGAGGCTATGGATTCAAATCAGCTGAAATCCAAAATACATAAACAGTGTTCCTGGAATTTCTGAAATTCCGAATCCAGCCGTTCAACTTTTTCTGTGCACGCATCTCGAAACAGTTCAACGGTTGAATTCTGAATTTCAGAAATTCCAAAAACACTGTTCATGTATTGAGATTTCAACATATTTGGATCCGTGAGGCTATGGTCCTATACGCATAGCACATATGGATGATGACACTGTTCATGTATTGAGAACGTGAGGCTATGGTCCTATACGCATAGCGCATATAGAAATACTGTTCATGTATTGAGAAAAATCTTCTTGTATATATACCGAGTTTGCCCTTCTTAAAGTTTTACATATGAATGATGATGACGTCAGCAATTAAATGAGCGATGATGACGTCAGCAAACCCAAGATGTCAATACACTGTTCATCAAATAATTAATTATGCCCAGAATCGGACCAATTATCGAAAAATACCCAAGCCGGTCAGAAAATGGCCGGCTTGGTACCTTTTTTTTTTTACCCGCATTTCACCCTATATATACCCATATTTTCTCTCTCATTCTCACAACTCTCTCATCTCACAACCGGATTTGAGCTCTTCTTTGAGGTAATTTTTTTTTATCTAATTTAATTTGTAATTTATTTATTTTAGGGTTTAGGATTTAGGGTTTAGGTGTTAGAATTTAGATTATATTGTTGTAATTTAGATTAATTAGCACAGTTGACCAATATTTAGAGTATTTTGGCCTTTTTTACCATAATTAGGCTGATTAAGCGTAATTTTACCGAAATTAGCACAGATGACCAATATTTAGGATATTGTGGCCTTTTTTATCATAATTAGGCTCATTAAGCGTAATTTCACCGAAATTAGCACAGATGACCAATATTTAGAGTATTTTGGCATTTTTTTACCATAATTAGGCTAATTAAGCTTAATTTAGATTAATTAGCACAGTTGACCAATATTTAGGGTATTTTGGCCTTTTTTACAATAATTAAGCGTAATTTAGTGTAATTAGCACAGATGACCAATATTTAGTGTATTTTGGTTATTTTGACCATAATTAGGCTGATTAAGCGTAATTTTACCGAAATTAGCACAGATGACCAATTTTTAGGGTATTTTGGCCTTTTTTACCAAAACTAGGCTAATTAAGCGTAATTTAGTGTAATTAGCACAGTTGACCAATATTTAGGGTATTTTGGCATTTTTTTACCATAATTAAGCGTAATTTAGTGTAATTAGCACATATGACCAATATTTAGTGTATTTTGGTTATTTTGACCATAATTAGGCTGATTAAGCGTAATTTTACCGAAATTAGCACAGATGACCAATATTTAGGGTATTTTGACCTTTTTTATCATAAATTCATAAATAGGCTCATTAAGCGTAATTTCACCGAAATTATGTTATTTTAGACATCATGATGCCTAGAGCACGGCCTACCCCGCTTCCAGTAGTGGACGAGCCGATCAGTACCAGCAGCACGGAGCACATCAGTCCTCTTCTGTGGATACCCCACAGCGAGCACCGAGTCTCACTGGCTTCTCGTGAGGTACGTTCTTTTTCATAGATTTTCTTTAAATTTTGTTGGGTTTAAATTTTATTATGTTATCACCATGCGGATTACCTTTTTCAACGCAGGACACGGATCTTCTAGATGTGAAGTTGCGGTGCGTGCACATGAAGTACTACGATGTGATGGAGCCATACCTCGTCAACCTGGGTCTCTACCAGGTTGTGGACATCGTGCGGACCGAGAAAAGCATCATCAATGCATCTCTCATCGCTGGACTGGTGGAGCGATGGCGTCCCGAGACGCACACGTTTCACATGTCGTTCGGAGAGATGACGGTGACTCTCCAGGATGTGAGTGCTCTCTGGGGTTTGCCTATCCGTGGCACACCCGTCGGTGGCGTCTCTGACAGCACCAGATTCGCAGGTTATGTCGATGAGTTGTTGGGAGCTGAGCCTTCCTATGTCATTGGGGAACATGGGAGGTCGAAGTTCTATTTGCGGATGACGAGGTTACGGCAGCACTTCATCGCGGGTCTCTCGGCAGATTCCACCGAGCTGGAGATTCAGAGGTAAAATTTATAACTTTTTTGTACTAATCAATTTATAATACGATGATTATATTAGAATTTTTATATGTTTTGTATTGCAGATATACACGGGGCTACGTGATGGGCCTTTTTGGTTCTGTCATGTTTCCTGATTCCAGCGGTGACCAGATGCCGATGATGTATCTCCCGTTGCTGATGAACCTTGAGCGGCCGTCGACGTACAACTGGGGTGGGGCTGTCCTGGCATATCTATACTCCCACCTGTGCCGTAGTAGTGAGGTAAGTTACCAACTCTTATTTTAGTGTAAATTATTTGAATCAATCAATCCATCAAAATACACTGATGTGTAATGTTCTTGAAAATGCAGCCTGGGGCGAAGCAGATGTACGGGCCGGTACTCCTGCTTCAGCACTGGTCGTGGTCACGGCTACCGGTGGGCCGTCATATCCCCAATGAGGCGCCTGATTGGGGAGAGCCTTGTTTGTTTAGATGCCCGGCATACGCCAAGAAGTGGTACGGTTTCCACCACTACTTGGATCGGACCCACGGTGCTACCGTTGGGATCAGGCCTGTCCGGTCAGAGCTTCAGAGTTTGCCTGAGGCTCTTATTGAGTGGACACCGTACGACGAGTTGTACGCGGAGTACCTCTTGCCGGGCAGTGTGACTGACGAACAGGAGTGGGCGATGTGGTTCTATCGAGGGCCACTCATACACTTCTGGACAGTGGAGCACCACAACCCAGATCGGGTGCTCCGCCAGTTTGGTCGAGCGGCATTGATTCCTGCAGACCCATCTTTGCCGCGTCCCACGTACAGAGCCCTGCACAGGTAAGTCGTAGTCTATTGTATTTATTGTCAAATACATCAAATTACTTGATAGCTTTGTATTGCAACTAACGTCTTCCTTACAGCGTAACCCACCGAGGGCGACTGGATAAGGACTGGAGCACCCATTTCGATCCATACTACAGGACGGCCCAGGATCCTCAGCAGACCCATTTCTATCATGAGCCAGATGAGATCATTCAAACCCAGGGAGATCCCCAGTTGAGGTACGATGTATGGTACACGCAGGTCTGCATGGCGAGTGTCTATCTGCAGGGTGATTACGGTGCCCATCTCCGCGACAGGATCAAAATCGATGATGGTTACCATCCCAACGGCCGTGCATGGGCTCGCCAGGTAAAGCACCTAAAACCACATAGTTTTGGTCTAACTTAGTAGTTCATCAAGGTTTGATCTGACATGCCAAATTTTTTTCAGCTTCTGGCCGCGATCAAGGAGTGCGGGCATGGGATCGCCATGCTGGGAAAGAAGAACTGGAGACGGCTTGGGTACCGCACCCTCAAGAAGAATGCAAATATGGTTGAGGATGCAGGGCACGGTAGAAAGATCATCGGTATGCTGCGAGACGCCGGAGAGAACATCAACTGGCGTGAGATAATTCTGACAGAGCCTGACCCGAGCCCAGTTCTACTAGATGATATGCCATCTTCCCCCGATTCGCATCCAGAGTGGGACTACCATAATTGGGTATTGTCCGGCATTGGGTGGACGGCATGGTACGACGAGCATGGATGTCCGGTGTAGCCTCATGTATGTCAGTATCTGTCAGGTTTTAATAAATTTCTTCATTCATATCAAATTTAATAATTTATGTGTATGATTGCAGGGTCCAGCAGAGATGCCACCACAGCCACCACCTGCGGAGACCGATACTTCTGAGTACGAGTCCCTCTCGTGCAGTCTCCAGGACTTCGGGGTATTCGATGAGAGTTTCATGTCGGCACCGGCATGGCCCCGATATGGTACAGAGATGCCGCATGATGGAGAGGCTAGTGGTAGTGGGTCTCATACTCAGCCTGCCTTTGGGACTGGGTTTGCCGCATCTATCTTCGCTACACCTCCGCCAGTACCGACAGTCTCCACGGGCGATGCCAGATGGGATATTGCCGAGCAGATACTCAGGTCTGCCGATTCCCCAGATGAGCTCGAGAGAGACGGAGCCTGGCCGCGCTGGCGCCGGGCGAACGCTGGAGTACCGCCTCATCGATATTCCCCCTCTCCGTTTTAGTTGTATTTTTACTAGTTTTGTTCTATTTATATTTGATATACTATTTATGTTTGGTATATTTGGATTATCCTATATTTCGGTTCTTGTGTATGTGTGCTTTTATGGTACTATTTTTATATTTTACAGATAAAAATAAATTATCATGATAATGCTAAACAGAAAATATTACAACATTAAAATAGTAGCACAACATAAAAAATAATATAGCGTATTGTAATGTAATGTAATGTAATGTAATTTAGCGTAATTTAACATAATATAGTGTTATTCAATATAATTTCAATTAATATAGCGTATTTTAGTATAACTATGCTAATTATATCAAAAGAAGTAATATAACAAATAATTTAAACAAATAATTTCAAATTTTCAGTGTTAAATTTCAATATTTTGATCTTCATAGTGTCTCTCTTTAAAAAAAAAAAGGTACCAAGCCGGCCAGAAAATGGCCGGCTTCGGGAGGGACTAAGCCGGCCATTTTCTGGCCGGCTTGGGTATTTTTCGATAATTGATCTGATTCTAGGCATAATTAATTATTTGTATTAAACTTTGGATATTAATAAAAATGTCGGTGGGTTTAGGGTTGAATTGTTAAATTAGGGTTTAGGGTTGAATTGTTAAATTTGGGTTGAATTGTTAAATTTGGGTTGAATGGTTAAATTTGGGTTTATGGTTGAATTGTTAAATTAGGGTTTAGGGTTGAATTGTTAAATTTGGGTTTAGGGTTGAATAGTTTAATTTAAATTAGGGTTGAATTGTTAAATTTGGGTTTAGGGTTTAATTGATAAATTAGGGTTGAATTGTTAAATTTGGGTTTAGGGTTGAATTGTTTAAATTAGGGTTTAGGGTTGAATTGTTAAATTAGGGTTTAGGGTTGACAGAAATGGAGTTTATAAGTTAGGGTTTATAAATCAGGATTTATAAGATAGAATCTTCTGTTTATTGAAATGTAGTATGGTCAGAACTAGACGGGGACGTGCCTGGGATGCCCCTCTGGAGACGGGGGAGAGTTCACATGATACAGAGGATTCCGGTGCAGCGGCATCCGGTGCAGCGGCATCCGGTGCAGCGGCATCCGGTGCAGCGGCATCCGGTGCAGCGGCATCCGGTGCAGCGGCATCCGGTGCAGCGGCGTCCGGTGCAGATGCTCCCTTTGGAGATTATCCCCCTCACCATCATGACACATTAGTCATCTTCTGTGGACCCCACATGTCAGGCACCGTGTCTCACTTGCATCTATGGAGGTACGTTGGTTCTGTATTCCTAATTTAAATAACATTATTTAATTAGACGTTTATATTGAAATAATTGTAAAATGCAGGACACGACGATGATGACAGTGAGGCATCGCACCGCCGAGATACCATACGTCCGTCACCCGTTGATGGAGCAGTGCATCCTTCAGCTTGGGTTGTATCAGTTGGCCACCATGCCTCTCTGTGATATTGACCAGGCCCTCGTTTGCGGTCTAGTGGAGAGATGGCGACCGGAGACGCATACATTTCACCTTTCGGTTGGGGAGATGACAGTCACACTAGGTGACGTCAGCGCCTTATGGGGTTTACGGATAGATGGCGACCCCATCGGTGGTGTCTCAGACCATCCGGACCTGTTGCACATGATACTGGAGCTACTGGGGGCCGCTCCGACGGACTTGCAGAAGAAGAAGAAGAAGAAGAAAGGAGAGGAGGAGGAGGAGTGCCGGTATTTCAAATACTGCATTAGTCTTGCAGCGCTCCGCAGTTACTTCCACTGGCGTAGGATCACCCCCGATACACGTGACGAGCAGACCGTTCTGAGGTAATCACAAACAGTTGCAAATTAAAATATGTCATGGATTCAACAAAAATTGTACTTATTTATGTCTCTAATTTATATTGCAGGTACGTGAGGGCGTTTGTCATAGATTTATGTGGCAGCGTCATGTTTGTCGATTCCAGCGGTGACGCAGTTTCAATTATGTTCCTCTCTCTGCTGAGGGACATTCAGCGGCCGTCGAAGTGGAACTGGGGTGGAGCCATGCTCGCCCACTTATACCGGGGCTTGTGTCATGCTTGTCTGGTAAGTTTGTACAAATATTTTAATTTTTTTATTACAAATATTAGGGTTCCATATTTACCAGAAGTGCACCGCATGTCTAAAATTTAGGCGACGAACAAACAGATTGCCGGACCCCTTCTTCTACTCCAGCAGTGGTCCTGGTCGCATATACCAGTGTGTCGGCCTGTTCCTCCAGCTCAGGCGGGGTTATGGACGGGAGATGACCCCGAGAGACGTCCGGGGTATGGTGCCATATGGGGTACTCTCCACATATACGAGGACACGGGCAGGGGGAGGACCGTGGGGATTTCGTATGTCCGGGGTCAGCTCCAGATGCTTCACGAGGCGAGCATCACCTGGTACCCCTATCGTCTGTTCTACGATCGGGGCCTTCTGTGCCAGCTGACATTAGAGCAGAGTATCTCTCATTTTATCGGGGGCCGTGCGCATGCTTCTGGATAGTTGAGTATCACTATCCTGATCGAGTGCCCCGTCAGTTTGGCTTGGATGCCTATGTCCCTGAGTTTCCAGAGTTGGGCGAGCAGCAGACCACCCAGCTGCACAGGTAACTACCCACTGCCTTATTGTTTGTCTATTTTTATTACTTGTTTAAAATACACGTTACTAATTAATTTATATTGCAGCACTAAACACAACAAGCCCAAAGTCAACTAGAGCACGCGTTTCTGGGAGCATTACCAGTGTGCTGCAAGACCGAAGGATCACTTATGGAACCCACCTCCAGCTCCAGATGCCCCTATGCCGGTCGGGCCTTGGAGATTGCGATATTTAGTCTGGTACCAGAGATGGGGCATGCCGACGATTTATCTACAGGGGGCTACGGTGATGCTCTTCGACGGAGACTCACGGGTGACGAATCTAGGACTTACTTGCCTTTCGGCCCGATCCATGCTCGTTCGGTATGTTTAAATGAAACTGACATGATTAAAAAATTGTAGTTATTTATTCATCTTCTAATAATAATAATGAAAATACAATGTGTGCAGATTTTGACGGGTATTAGAGGAGTGGCACACAGCTTGGTGTGCATGGCGAGAAAAAGTTGGAGAGCGATAGGATGTCAAATGCTCCAACACAGTGCACCGATCGTGGAGGACTCTGGCTGGGACGGGCGCCTCGTTAGTATGTTGCACGATGCTGGGGAGGACATCAATTGGCGCGAGATAAAGGCCTCACCACCAGATCCGGAGCAGCCTAGAGCCCCTATCTACGCTGAGAAGATGCCGCCACCTCCTGCAGGTAATAATATGTCATACAAATGATCATTATTAAGCGTCTCTTTAAAAGATCATTCTTATTAATTTATCTTCATTTCTGCAGATGATGACTCGGGTTGGGCGATCCACCAATGGGTGTTGAACAACAACGCGTGGAACGCGTACTACAATGAGCATGGCGTTCCAGTGCAGCATACTGAGGTAGCAAAAGTTCATTATTTAATTAATTTACTCGTTACTTCTATGTCTTTAATTTAACATTGTTTACATGCAGGATGAAGCTGCCGCCGCCGCCGCCGTTTTCTCATTGGATGACCTCACTAGATATGAGGACGGATGGGAGCCAGCTAGCTCCCACCGACCGCAGTATATGGAGCCCAGACAGCACGACGGCGAGGCCAGTGGGAGTGGGGCACAGACTGCAGATGGCTTTGCCTCTGCTATATTTGGCACACCGCCTCCGGCCACGTATCCTCCTACTTGGGAGGCCGATCTGTGGGTGTTGCGTACACAGGCGGTGATCCATGGGGAGCATGCATTACACCTGAGGGAGGACCCATGGGCGCGCGAGGCCGTACACGATGACATGCAGGTGGATGAGGTTCCCCAGAGGCGTCCGCCGTCGCAGAGGGACCGCCATGCACCTACTAGGTTGGAGCTCTCCGTACCTCGCCCTCGTCATCGCCGTTAGGGTTTTTATGTTTTTTTAGTTTGATAGGTTTCTAGTACTTTATGTTTGGATTATTATATTTTATGTTTGGACTGTTATGTTTCATGTTTAGACTTACCATTTAGATTACCTACTTTTGTTGTTTAGACTTACTATTTAGATTACCATTTAGAAACATTTAAACATTAACAAACTTAATATAAAACTAATCAATTATATTAAAACTACACAATTACATAACATATAAAAATAATCGTCAATTATAAAAATATAATCGTCAACAAATAATAAATATATATCATACAATTTAATATAAAACATTCAAACAAATCATTACAACAATTTAATATAAAACATTCAAACAAATCATTACAACAATTTAATATAAAACATTCAAACAAATCATTATAACAATTTAATATATAACATTCAAACAAATTAAAACATAAAACCGCCATAAAAAAAAATAACAATAGCGGACCGCCCAGCAGCTGGGCGGTCAGCTATGAAGAGTGGACCGCCCAGCTGCTGGGCGGTCAGGTGGGGAAATTGGACCGCCCAGTGAACGGGCGGTTGGGGTAGAAATAAAAATAAGTTTGGGGTGGGAGCAGATTTGATAATTTGTTTTTTTTTTGGGTATTAATAAAAATATCGGAAAGATACTCTCTGGAGGGAATACGAATTTTCTCTAAATAATTAATTATTTAAGTACTACGATGTTAGTTGATGAAATAATTAATGTAGTCCCAAGGGTTACTTGCCAAAAAAATAATAATTAATTAAGGCAAATTCTTCTATGCACCTAAGGACCTATTTGTATTAAAATGTACTTGGAGGTCAAATTTTATATTTTTTTGAATTTTTTTACTATTTATTAAGATGGTACAAAATTTAATGGTCTGAATTTGACTAGTTTTGTAAAATACTTAATAAATAGTAAAAAAATTCAAAAAAATGTAAAATTTGACCTCCAAGTACATTTTAATATGGAGATAATGTTGAACGGTCGGATCGACTGTTTGAACTTTGAAAATGAAAATATGTTCATTTTACAAATAGGTCCTTAGGTGCATAGAAGCATCCCTCATTAATTAATGTAGTGGTGAGGAAAAATATTTTGGAGATTCTGGAAAGCTTCTTATTTTTAAGTAAATAATAAAGGTGATTGGTCGTTGTACTTTACGAAGGGTTGTCTAATAGTTAACGTATCTTACAGGGTTTTATGTGCAAAAAATCAATCATTAATAAAGCGGAAACTCCAAAATAAGACTTTTTCCGTCTGTTCCAATTCAATTGCGCCAAAGTCGAAACTTTCTCTCTCTAGGGTTTAAGAACTTTCTCTCAAGAGGCTTAGTAGAAATCGAGAAGGTCAAGGATTTAGTAGAAGCCGCAAAAGAAAAAGAAAAGATTTGTGCTTTCGCCTCTCCCTCTCTCACAGGAAAGGTTTTAGGGTTTAGGTATTTTTTTTCTCTCTCGATATATCCCTTATCAATGTTTCTTTGTCTTAATCTCGTCTAATAGTTACGTCTTATATATCATCCTTCTTTTTCGAAAATTTGTGGTCCTCAAAAGAAATATACGTTTGCCTCAATTCATCTAAGATGGAAGAAAGCATTTCTAAATGATTTTTTTTTGGTGCCAAACGAGAAATTTTCTTAATTAAAATGAAAATAAATTCGAACTAATACCCCCTTCTTTCGCTTGAAACGAAAAGCTCGCTATTTTAAGAAATTCTTTCTCTAGGTTTACTTTTAATTATAAAACTTAGGGTTTTTCCTATTTTTTTTTCCCTGTTTTCGTCTTTAGATTCAGCGCTTAGCATTTTCTTTCTCTAACCCCCTCCCCTCCCCGTCCCGTTTTTGATTCACCCCAAATGATGCCAGTTTACGGAATTAGGGTTTATGTAAACATTTTTAGTTCCAGTCTTTAAGTGACGGTATTATAATGCAGTGTAAATTGGGTTTAAGTGAAAAAGGTGTAAATAGGGTGTTTATGGGTATTTTTGAAAAATATCCACAGGACACTTTTAACATTTCATTCTTTTTAGGATACTAAAATAGTTCTTGATTGCATTTCATGATTCAGATTTGCTAAAAAGGAGAGAAAACCATGGCTGAAAAAGGAGAGGAAAGAGAGCATCCTAAACCTAGCCTACGGGAGACCCTAACTTCAACAGAAGGAGCTCAACGTCAGAACAACAATAACAACAGGGGGAACCAGTCTGACAAGCGGGGCCAGTCTCTGAATGATGAAGCCAAGCGTAAATCTGATTGGTGGGGCATGACTTCTGGTCAAAAAGAATCCGATCCTCTCTCGTGGAACCAGTCTAGGAGGATGTCTTCTAGCCACAGGTTCATATTTTTTTTATGGTTTTATGTTCTGTGTGGTATGCTATAACTTAATTACTAACATGAAGCACTAACCAACTTGTGAATTTTTTTTTTTGGTAGAAATGTTTGAAGAAGTTCTACAAGACATGGAGGTGATTTGAGGCAACTTCTTAACAGAGTGATAAACTGGATAGAAGAGTCTCTATCTCCTCCACACTGCATTCAAGATAGTTTTTATTACGAGTGTTTTTGCAAATTTCACCTTAGGTACTTCCGACGATATAGAGAACCTTACTGTGATCTTAGGAGGGTTTCATGGAGCAATGGCAAGAAGCAAACTGCTACAAATCCTAGACGCTTGACTCTATGTTCTGGAAGAGAAGGTTTCCGACTTGACTGGTATGATGCTAATCAGATGGAATCTGATGGGTGGGGTCAAAACTATTCACCAATAAGAAAATCACAATCAAGGTCTTTGACCCGTAGCTCTCAAGCCGCAGTCGGCACCAACAATAACAACAAGGAGACTGATAGTTGGGGCACAGCTCTTGATCAAACTTGCACTGATGCATGGAATCAACCTAGTTCCAACCTTTCACCTTATCTTGGTCTGAAGTATCCATATTACTATTCCCCGTTGGTAAGCACCTCTTGTTCTGGAGGAACTGATGCAGATATGCAACCTATATCATCCCCATATGCAATTGTGGGGACTCGACTCCCGAGGTTGTCTGCTGTCAATCCAGTATCCTCAACTCCCGAGGTCCCTAAACTCGGGCAGTCACAACCAAATCAAAATCTTGTTGTGGCAACTGGAACTGCAGCAGTAGAGACAACAGATGCGATCGATAATCACAGCCTCCGATGGGCACTGCTAGGTTTTGCGAAGCCAAAGCTGAATCCATTGTGGTTAAATCAGCACTTGAACGATGCTAATTACCAGCAAATACTTTATAAATTTGTGAATAATGTCACTCGATCCCTTGGAACTTGTGCCCCAAAGACCTGCGTGGACAGCTGCAAGTTCGTTAAAAAAGAAAAAGACAGTCTGAGCAAATGTCTACAGGTGTGTATTAGTATTGTGTGCCAGACTGCCAGCCATTACAAATCAGAACTCAGTACTGATTAAATTTCTTTTTTAATAACTATTTGTTTCATAGTTGTCCTTTCATATTGCTGTTTGGTCATTGTTGGTTCTTGTATAACCAGAATCAAGCCATCGTTCTCTGGATTTTGTCATCAATATGGAAACGAATTTTGGCTTCATATTTATTTTTTTTTACATTTGACAGGCATTTAAACTTAAATTAATAAGAAGTCTTATTCATGATATGATCCCTAATATCTAAATGTATAGCTAAATAACTACAGAAATCCACATTGATGATGATGAAATCTTCACCGTCTTGAACTCTCCTAATTGTAATCCTTCCTGACCAGCATTACAATTAGGAATATTCTTATAAAACATCCTTCATTATACTTATTTATTATAAAACTGTCCCCTGTAATTCATGTTTCTGAAGCCAATAAAAAATCATTTGTTTGCAATTTATCAAAACGCAGTTTCAATTGTAGTTCAAAATATTGTACTATTTATTTCGATCTTCAAAATTTGGAAACATTGCATGAAATTTGTAGTTCAAAATATAAAGAAATATATTGCCTCATTTGTCATTCCGAATAATATTGTACAAGATGTTCCCATATTCTCGTTTCAAAAGATAGAACGAATTTCACTGCTTTCCAGACATGAATTACAATTCTAATTTCACAATTTGAGACTGTTTCTATTTTTGTTTGTTAATGTTGCCTTAATTATTAAGTGTTTATATATATATTATATATAGGAGTTTAAATGGGTAAATGGATTCCAGAAATTCTACTGGCCCGATTCTCAGTTCTCACCCTGTTTATAATAGTAGTATATCTATCGAGGGCTAATTGCTCCATTGTTGTAAGAAAACCAAGCCAGGCTTGAGTTTTGAGAACCTAACTTAACAATTAACATGACTGTTGCCATTCTGACATTTGAGTTGTTGTTCAATAACTGAATTTGTCTTAAATAATTTTGAGCAGAGTGGATAAGCAATGTGTAACTCTGACAACCACATGCATCCATTTCCAAGTAAGTATCTTTTAAGAAAAAGGTGGGTGATCCATTTTAAATGCGGCTATGAATTTAGTATTTAATTATTTCATGATGTCATTCTGATTCGGTTTGGGAACCTGTTGTATATCCTAATTTAGATGTCTCATTTCACTATTTTGCATGCTTTAGCATGAAATTATGAGCAAGAATAGGTTTGCTTTGCTGACGAGAAAGTTAAAGCCTTAGAGGTGGACAAGCATTTAGGAAAAGAGAGTATTTTGAAACCATACCCTTCTATAGTGCAGTGAGTTTGCTATATTTATTTAAAAAAAAATATATACTGATAGCTTACTTTCTTCTGAGATTAGAAAATTAGAAAATGGATTTATGGTGATAATCTTTGATCGTTTAGAGGGCATTGCTTTCATGTTACAAAAGGTTACTCAATTCAATATTAAAAATTAGGATTGCACTTTTTTATTTCCTTGTTCTTATTGCTTATAATGTCAGTGCCAGTGCTACTGTTGCATAACTATACTAGAGAAGGATATAATTTGTCTGGCAGAACCCATACGATAGAATACTAGAGAAGGATTGTTTGTTTGATGCACATAACAAAGTAAAGCTTCCGTTAGAAAGGCACAAAACAATTACAATAGTAGTGTGTTTCTCAGGTGTTTTGGATGGCTTTGAATAGAAACAGAGAAACATATAAAGTCAATCATCAGCCCAACGGTGAAAGGAAAAGCCCATTTAAAATAAATTACATATGTTTCTGTACCTCTTTCGTGTTATTCATCATTTGCTCTCCTTCCATCACAAAACCTTGATAGTTCCCCACGAAAAAAAACAGAGACCCCCAAATATCACTGATTCATATAATATTGAAAAAAAACAGAGATCCACAAATAACAGTGCGGAATAGAGGCCAGGCTTAATATGCAATTACTTTGTTCAACTCTTTTGAGTCCTTATAGGATCTTCATGCTGCACTAAATTTAACCTTTAAGTTTTTGCAATTAACTAAACCATTGTGCTACCAAAGCACCGTAATTCAATCCTTACTGCACCAAGCTCAACATTTCCAGACTTGATTTTTTCCAAACTAAATGTTAGGTTGAAACAATTGATTTGAAAACAAAAGAAATAAAGAAAATACAACCCAATTTGCATCCCAACAAAATGTTAACAGGTGCATCAAAGACTACATAGACTACATACTTCATTAACGCAACATGAAGTAAAACATCTTCATCACAGGGTACAAGTATCACAACTAGTAAGCATTAAGTACTGCCAACAACAAGAGTTCCTCTCAAGACAGAGAGATAGCAAAATAAGAAGGTTAGAAATATTACTGGACTCAATATTCCTAACATCTTTAGCATCCAATCTCAAGCCAACGATAACTTCAAAAACATCTGGAACGATAGCCTGCAATAATAAAACAAAATTTAATATTAACTACCATAATGCTTTGCAAATCACCTTTATCATGGAAATCTTGAAATAAGGCTATCAAAGAATGTGAAAGTACAGCCAAACAACTATGTTACAAAGTGTCTTCAAAATTCTAAATGAGAAATAAAAAATAATCGAACTTCTTGTTGGAATAAGGGAATTGGGCACAATTTGCAGTGGCTTGACAATGATTATTCCAGTGACTATAAAGTATAATTGAAGCCGTTGCATGCTATTATTACTTTTGTAATTGTTTAGTTCCGAAGGGCAAAGTCTGGTTAGGTATCAAAATGGAGAGCATCTAGACTTACATTTCAGACAAGTGCTCCTTGCTTAGCGTGTGAATAACTTCTGGTATTTTGGACAAATCAGCATCAGTGGTGGCATTGAACATGTACATGAAGCCAGTCATTTCTCGCAGAGCATTTCCCAAATGCATCCAACAGAGGCATCTCTTTGCATAGTAGACACTTGCATTCTCAGGGTCTTCCTCTATTGCCTACAATCAAAGCAGCTTAAATGCTTTAGAATTATTCAATGAAAATTATTTTTCCAACAACAGGTCAGAATTGTGTATCTTACATAATTACAGAGGACTAGTGCTGCAAGATACTCTTTCTGGAACAACATATCTTTGATTTTCTGTTTCAGATCCACTAGTCTCTTCTTGGAAACAACTTTCCGCTAGATCCATCAAAAGTAAGTCAGCAAAGCTAATACATTGTTAATTTATTGTTCCCAAAATTGTTGCTCAAAATATTATCTTTTACCATAAACATTGATCCAAAAATAAAAATAGAGAGTACATATATACCTTCTTTTTAAACTTCTCAAATGTAACATGACTAAGTAAGCTTTTAATGCTCCAATCTGGCACCGTTGGAATAGGAGAGGTTACAGGAAAGAGAATTTCTACAACCTCACTTTTACCCCTCATTGCTGCTACTTCTATGGGTAACCTTCCAGACTGCAACACATGTCGAAAGTTGGTACTTGATTGGCATTGCAGATTTGTTAAATTTAAATTATATAATTACTAGCCATGTTGAAAGTCAATATATGCTTTGATTGATATTGCAATTTTGTCATAAACAAGGACAATTAATTCTTTATCCTTCAAAATACCTCAACATAATTTAAAAATAACACAAGAAATATCTCATATAACCTCGCAGAAATTACAAAGCATGAATAATATAAGAACCCTATTTTCTCCATCCTATTAATCAAAAGACAAGCAACCTGCCCAAGCACACTATTACATTAATAAATGGACAGTATAGAGGTACCTAATTTATGTAATACAACAAAAAGACGAGGTTATGGTGATATTTCTCAGTTTTAAGATCGAGCTATCTGCTATGCAATACCTCCCTTTTATCAAGGTGAATATCACATAATTTTTAGTGGTAACAATGAAAAAGATAGGTGAACTAACTTCATCAGGGAGATTGGGATTGGCTCCAGATTCCAACAAGTACTCCATCAGCTCCTTGGAATGGTAAGCCAAGCTTAACACCGGTATCTTGTTCACATCAGCCCCAGCCTACAATATTCAAAATAAACATATGAGATGTTATGATAGCTCTAAGAAGAAAGTCTTTTGACATATAACATTGCAACTCAATGACAATAAAAATAATTTTGGACAAATAACAGTTGACATTTTACAGTACATACAAATAATGACGAGGATATTCTACATTTGAATGTTTGCAATTAACACCAAAGAATTAGAATATTTGAGACATTTCCAACTAAGAACCCACCATTAGCTTATTTGACCTATAAGTGAATATCATTTAGTAATTGACCACTCTTGGAAACAAAATCAAACAAAATGAACTGAAATGTAATCATCCAATTTTACAGAACTCATCATAAATAAGATTTGATTGACTCGATTATGAAAATATCTGAGCTAACTTGCCATGTTTTCACTCAGTTTTAAAGGTTAAGTGTTATTTACACCTGAAAGATATATGGTTGGTGTTAAGTGATAAACATAATCAATGTTTGGTATAACTTAGAAGTATTGATGCAGCATCAATTAACAAAAGTATCGGAACAAAAAAGAGGATTCAAACTCCTAATATAGGTGTCAAAATAGCAAGATTTGTACCTTTATCAGAAGTTTTACAATTTCCTTTGTTTCATCTAGCGGATGAAATGTACAATTCTCGTTATTCATCACAGCAACAAGGAGAGGGGTCACGACACCACATAACAACTCATTTGGCTGACAAGACAATAGTTCAGTTGGTGAATACAGGTTAAAACTAAGTTTTACATTCTTTAAAATTAGCAACAGTTTTGCCCAAGTTGAGGCAAGAATTTGTCAAGCCCATTTGCATGTCAGATTGGTTAGGTTGAGATTCTTGGGCTACAACAAAACCTATTCAAATTTAATATTCTGATAAAATAACAATTATTTGATCAAAGAGAAAAGTGAGAAAGACAAGTACATTGGCATTGTGAACCAATAAAACCTTCACACAAGATATGTGACCCTGCAAAGTAGCCAACAGCAAGGGTGATCCGGTAAAGTTTTGCACATCGAGTTGGGCACCTTTAGTCAATAGCACTTCAATTGCCTGAGGTTTATCTGAAATAAGAAAGAGTGAGTCATTTCTTTATTATCGCATATAACTCCTAAATTAAAAATGGTGCACATTCAGATTAGATCATTTGCATCTTACATGTTTTAGTTTTATCATAACAACCATTCCAACCCCGCAAGAAATTAAAGAAAAAGAAAGCATAAGAATGGTTCAACAATTAGAGCTATAGTTCAGCATGATGCAAAAGGTATATTGCAATAAATTCTAATTATTTGCCCAAAACACTAGTGAGTTGTCTTTTCTAAGTCAAAATAAGAAAATAAAAAATTAAGCCAAACACATGACTTTTACTAATTATGGTAACATTCAGATTCAAGTTAATTCATTAAAGAGGTAAATAAGACACTTTTTTTAAGGTCTATGCTTCAATTTTAATAATCAACTGTTATCGCAAATACACAAAAATTTAAGGTGCAAATTGCAACACAAGGCAGCTATTTGAAAAATGACAAGATGTTGGGCTTAATTTGCAGGGCCGTTCCTGAGAATTTTGGGGCCCAGGGCGGGAGAAAATTTTGAACCCTTTATGTAAACAATTTTTTTTTATTAATATGTCATATCATAAAAAATAGGGGGACATAAAACCAATACCCCTCAAAATAAAACATATACAATGATGAACATACCCACATCATGCTTCTTACTTGCTTCTTGATAAACCAATTTTGAACACATGTTGTACTTGTACAAAAAACACATCTAAATCACATATCATCTGAAATGACTCCTCCTTGCATTTTTAGAAGCAAAATCATCAATTATATGTTCAACATCAATAGTTTTCAACATATTTTTTTCAATACTTAATATTGTTAATCCATTCAACCTATCTTGAGTCATAGTTGTCCGCAAATAAGATTTTATCAACTTTAATTTTGAAAAACTCATTTTGCGGTTTCATTTTCTTCCAAAGCTTTTGAATATAATCTTTTTGAGGTTTTAGTTTTTCTTCTTCCTCTCTTTTTCTATTTCTTTTTTCGCTATCTGATGCATATTTTTTAGGAAACATTGTTTTAAATTAAAAAAAAAAACAAAGTATAGAACCTGGGTAATGAGGCACAGAGGACCCAACTATGAGTTACTCAAATCTGCCGCAAAATCTAAGTTAAAATTACCTCTGCAGTAAATGATTTCAGTATCAAATCTGACCCAACTATGAGTTACTCATCTGCCGCAAAATCCAATTTGCATCTGTGAATATGAGAAAATGATTTCAGTATTGAAATAAATTGTACAAAATTGTTGGAAGTGGAGACGGGAATTAGCAATTTTTTTTTTGGAAGCGAATATCAAGCCTGGAGGCGGAGACGGGAATCAGCAGCTTTATTTTTTGAAAGCGCAATAAGGGTTTTCGCGAATTTGCATAGGCTTCCAAAATAAAAATTAATGGCCCAGATAGAAAAACACCAATGGAAAGAAAACGATGGCCCAACTCTAAGCTTTAGTTTCATTTTATGTTTGGTCTGGTAGTAATTTTCCTGATTTGTTAATAACTGGTGTCACTTTTTCGTCAACCTTTTTTGCAAATACTCGGGGCCTATGCAACTTGGTAGTTGGAAGGATCAAAAGTGAGCACTTTTGAGGGAAAGTCAGAGCTCCCATTTTTTCCATATACAAAGTAAATTTTTTTTTTGGGCCCCCTGGATTTTTGGGCCCAGGGCCATCGCCCTGGGTACCCTGGGCCAGGGCCGGGCCTGGTAATGAGGCACAGAGGACCCAACTATGAGTTACTCAAATCTGCCGCAAAATCTAAGTTAAAATTACCTCTGCAGTAAATGATTTCAGTATCAAATCTGACCCAACTATGAGTTACTCATCTGCCGCAAAATCCAATTTGCATCTGTGAATATGAGAAAATGATTTCAGTATTGAAATAAATTGTACAAAATTGTTGGAAGTGGAGACGGGAATTAGCAATTTTTTTTTTTGGAAGCGAATATCAAGCCTGGAGGCGGAGACGGGAATCAGCAGCTTTATTTTTTGAAAGCGCAATAAGGGTTTTCGCGAATTTGCATAGGCTTCCAAAATAAAAATTAATGGCCCAGATAGAAAAACACCAATGGAAAGAAAACGATGGCCCAACTCTAAGCTTTAGTTTCATTTTATGTTTGGTCTGGTAGTAATTTTCCTGATTTGTTAATAACTGGTGTCACTTTTTCGTCAACCTTTTTTGCAAATACTCGGGGCCTATGCAACTTGGTAGTTGGAAGGATCAAAAGTGAGCACTTTTGAGGGAAAGTCAGAGCTCCCATTTTTTCCATATACAAAGTAATTTTTTTTTTTGGGCCCCCTGGATTTTTGGGCCCAGGGCCATCGCCCTGGGTACCCTGGGCCAGGGCCGGGCCTGTTAATTTGGTTAGCCACTAAGAAAAACATTAGAATTGTAATTAACAGATTAGAGAGACCTCCAATGACAGCATCATGGAGAGGACTTAAGCCATTGGCATCTTTGACATTGAGATTAGCACCACAGTTGATGAGAAACTCGATGGCATTTGGATCCCCAAAATTAGCTGCAAAACATAATGGTGTTTTCCCTACAAATAATCATCGAAACAAAAATCAAACAAAAATCCACAAGAGAAAATAAACAAGATGAAAAAGACAACTAGCAGAGATGTTGTTCAATTTTTGGTAAAAGGAGTTGCTCAAGTTAAGAATACTTGGTGTAGTTGCAAAAATCCCTAAATTGTCTCAGCAGCATTGTTCTAAAAGAACCATAGTAGAAGAGAACTTAAAACAAATTCAGGACTATAAGGAAGTAAAATTCAGAACCATAGTAGAAGATCTAACCTGAGTGAGCAGCCAAATTGACATCAATCTTCAAATTCTTGATCAAATACTCACATATCTCTCCATGCCCCA
Organism: Carex myosuroides; assembly: GCA_028015225.1. Classification (NCBI taxonomy): domain Eukaryota; kingdom Viridiplantae; phylum Streptophyta; class Magnoliopsida; order Poales; family Cyperaceae; genus Carex; species Carex myosuroides. Next base: position 16,924,444 of record CM051474.1, on the reverse strand, counting down.
GCCGTGCTGCATAATGGAGAGGTCTATCTCCTTCTTCATCACACAACTCAGAAACCATCTTACCTATTTTTTCTCTTCTGCTGCTGAATGTACTTTCACCAATTTCTGTATCATTGTTTGTATATATGACTAAATGAGTCTATGATAAAGGTGCAAGTAAATTGGCGCTTTTTAGATTCAGAAAATTGGATCTGTCCTATGAAATTGTGCAAGTAAAGCTGCTGAATGCATAGGTAAAGCAATCTTTTAAAGTTATTAGATAAAGCTAGCAACTATATATAGTGCTTTGTTTCCTTATGATGGATCTGTCCAGTGAATAGTGTGGGAGAACAGCTGCTTAGTGCTTAGTGCCCGCACTCAGCAGGCTGTTAATCTGGTGTCACGAATTGTTATTGTTGTATCTTCACAGATTACTTGTAAAAAATAAGAAGATAAAGAGAGGGGAACAATTGCATCGTGCAATCCTAGTTAGAAGAAAGAAAACATGAAATCCAAAGGTTAAAATGCAATGCACTGCACAGAGAAAGCTGTGCTTCGCCAAGGATTGGCTATCCACCAAATTGATTGTAATGTAAAGACAGTAACATATAGTACAGTACAACTACTAAAATTAACTATACTGGACAAAAATTAAACCTAATTACGTAAAGCTGGACAAAAGCAGAATTGATCATCCACCGTAATACATACAACTGAAATTTTATAGAGAAGCCTCTTCAACTGGAATTTTACATCAAAGCCCCCCTTCAACTAAAAATTTCTCGAAAACAGTATGCTCATTCTGCCCCAAAATTTCATGATGGACTAAATTATAAAACGAGGGAGTGCAAATCTTTTCTCTTTGCTAGGTTTGCACTCCTTTCTTTTTATAATTTAAAAGGGAGACGGAGTGAAGAAACTAAAAGGGAACGCATCTGACGGAGCAAAAAGGAATTAATGGAACTTGTTTATCAACGCTTCTGATCTGCACAAATCAGAGCACGTATCGGAAGGACAGGATCGCGATGCACAGCTTTCTTCGTGAAGTGCATTGCATTTTAGCCTTTATTATACTGATCAATGGGTAACAGAGACATAAATTTTATTTTATTTTTTTAAATACAATTAAAAATGAAGAAAACATGAAATCGAAAGGTCGTGGGAACCTCAATCTCCATTAGAAGGATAGAAACAAAGAAACTCACGCTGAAGCACACGGAGATCTCCTGATCGAGCAGCATTTGCAATCTTTATCGCCGTGTTATAATCTGCAAGTGAGTGTCGATTAGGGAGGAAAAGAAACACACACACACACACACATATATATATATATATATATAGAGAGAGAGAGAGAGAGTATTATTTTCAAATATAGTATACCTGCAGCAGCATTAACCCGTCTCGCCATTGTCGTATTTTCTTTTCCTTTGAATCAAGAAAAAGAAAAAGAGAGAAGCAGAGATGGAGAAGTAAGGAGTGGGAGGGAGCAAGAAGAAAAGCAACAACAACATCTAGGAATACGGACCAGCTTCAAAATAATTTCTTAGCAAGCGTAAAATTTTGAATCATACTTAATACACCGGTTTTCTTGACATACTTGTACATGTCATCTCTTTTATTGATTTTTGCTGCTGTGTGACTTGCAGCCATCAAATGAGCCATGTAGACTGCGTAAAAGTTATACGTATGATTTTGGTAGTTGAGAGATTTACTGTACGCCTTTACAAAATGACAAATGACTGAAACCGTTTCGAACGAAATCGCATCCTCTGAAATATCTCATATTTTGCATGACTTTTTAAAATATCTCAACCGTTCAAATACATTCTGCACGACTCTCAAATATGAACTATACTTCTGGCTCACTATATGGCATTTGATTGTATAAATTATAATTGTGTGTTATGACAATTATACATTTATACCACATATGAACTATAGTTATGACAATTTATTTTTCTTACTGTGATATGTAAAAATAAATTATAGTTAGTTATAATTACTTACTTTGTCTTATATAATTGTGTGCAGTTTACTTATCCCTAACCTAACCTTAACAAAAATAATTGATGTATTAATTTGATCTTGTTAATTTAATTAGTATTCAAATAGCACAATTAATATTAAAGCTGACGTTTAACAAATATCTTATTTTGGCACTTCATATTTTTATGACAAACAATAACGCAGAGGTCGACACTTTTCAAAGTATGGATAATATCATAATATTAATATTATAGAAACCAAATAGAGAAAAAAAAAAAAAAGATAATTGAAGGGATAGACATAATTATCACTTTTTGGTGTATAGTTTACATCAGTCAGGGAATTGGATATGCAAATTTTCTCCCTAGAAATCAACCAGAAAATATACACGGATTTTGAATCTTGGAAGTTGGAATTCATGATTAACGTGCTATACCTATGCTACCGATATTTTTATTAATACCCCCCAAAAAAAAAAAAAATTATCAAATCTGCCTCCACCCCAAACTTATTTTTAAATCTACCCCAACCGCCCGTCTGCTGGGCGGTCCAGATCCAGAGCAAACCACCCAGCCACTGGGCGGTCCACTACCCATAGCTGACCGCTCAGGGAGCGGGCGGTCCACTTTTTTTTTTTTTTAAGAGACTATGAATATCAAGATGCTGAATTCTAACGCTAAAAATTCGAATTTTGTTTTAAATATTAGTTAGATTACTTCTTTTAAGCATATTTATACTAAAATACGCTAAATTACTTGGAATTATGTTAAATTACATTGAATTACACTAAATTACGCTAAATAACAATAACTTCGCTAATTATGCTAAAATACGGTAAATTACGCTAAACTACGCAAAATTACGCTAAAGTAGACCAATTCTGTGCCATCTTTTATGAATCATAAAAAATAGTAAAAAAATTCCAAAAATAGTAAAAATTGGTATTCTACAAGTTCATTATGTAACTAATTTACTGAACTACTTGGATTGAATAATAGAAATGAAAATCTTAATCGGAAACTTCAACTCAAGTTTTGAGGGTCTTCCCTTTGTTTTTTGGCGATTCTGAATTTTGGAATCCGACATCGTGGGCACTAACGCATGCGTATTTTCTCAAGCTTTCCGAAAAGTGGTCATTTGCTGAAATCGGACACTCGAGCGCCGTTTTATGACCGTTTGAAGTTTCGTCGTCGTTTTTCGCCTTTTCAGTGAAGATATCGTCTCTATTCATATGTAATTTAGCATAATTTACCGTATTCTACCTAATTTAATGTAATTTAGTGTAATTTAGCGTTATTTAGCGTAATTTAGTGTAATTCAACGTAATTTAACATAATTCTAAGTAATTTAGTGTATTTTAGTATAAATATGCTTAAAAGAAGTAATCTAACTAATATTTAAAACAAAATTCGAATTTTTAGCGTTAAAATTCAGCATCTTGATGTTCATAGTCTCTTAAAAAAAAAAAAAAAGTGGACCGCCCGCTCCCTGGGCGGTCAGCTATGGGTAGTGGACCGCCCAGTGGCTGGGCGGTCTGCTCTGGATCTGGACCGCCCAGCAGACGGGCGGTTGGGGTAGATTTAAAAATAAGTTTGGGGTGGGGGCAGATTTGATAATTTGTTTTTTTTTGGGTATTAATAAAAATATCGGCCTATGCTATAAGGCTACGCTCTTTACAATACAATCTTTTCTTTTCCTTTTCTCAAATCTAAAAATAGATTGTTTGTTGTAGCCTACCAAAAAGGCACCCGGCACCCGCACACATGTTAATTGCTAATTAAGAAGTTCGCACTTAGAAAAAATGCTACCATATTTTAAAAATCTTGATTCAGACATAAAAATAATTTGTTGCTTTCTAATATTAATAATGTACCAAAATATTAATATTAATATTTTACAAAAAAAAAACAGAAAGTTTGCGAGTTTATAAAATAAATGATGTAATTCGTCAGAAATAATTCAAAAGATATTATTCAAAAATAACATTTCGAAGAATATCTATATGCTTAAACGTTGTACCATTAAACAATGATCATGTCCTTAGATATTGTTAGAATGTTTTTTTAAAACCTCTGATTACATATAAAAGCTGAGACAACACAATATAATAAACACAAACAGAGAGGCATGTCGCTTCTCAAATTTTCTAGGTTGATTTTTTTAGAAAAATAACACCGTTGTATTGGTAAATGGGAAATTGATATTGGTATTGGTCCTGCAATATTGTTTGGACCGAATTTAATATTGTTTTATTAATATGAATAAAAAAATACAAATTAAAAGAAATAAGTTGGAAATTCGAAATCTCGGATGTTAGAGTAGGACTAACGCCACAACTATAAGGTCCGCAACGAATTACACAATTTAAAACATCTAAAATTGAATTGAAAAACTTCATGAACTCAAAACAAAAATACGTGGATGGACATCATAGTTTATATATGGAGTCCACACCCAGACCAGACACCACAAAAAAAAAAGGTATCCACGTGGGGTGATACCGCGAATATAATTGACAGAGATAATTTACGTTGCTATTATTAAATAAGATTAAAAGTAAAAAAAAAAAAAAGTTTTATATAGTAGCATATCAAGAGATTAAGTGAAACTTGAGTTCCGTTTGAAGATTCTAATGTTTTTTAAGTTCTTTTGGGTATAAAATGAGGGTTGAAGATTCAATGTTTATGGAATGCGGTAAATTTCGAAGATGTCACTTCACATTCACATTCACATTCACATTCACACTGAGAGCAATGCCTTATCTTAGCTAATTATGTGATATGTGTTTTTGAAACCATTCCAAAATATTATTCATTTTAAATTGTTAAAAATTCAAATCACTTAACGATCGAACGATAAACACATGAATAAAATGCCATCCTTTTTTACTGACATAATATGTACACGTGCGCATCATGTATGTAAATGCGTTTAATTTTAATTATTTTCTACTTAGCTATAACTTTGCTTTTTCGTCGAGTGTTCTAGCACGATTATTTACGCATAAAAAAGAGGGAACCGTGTATACTTGAAGAGTGAACTATATTAGAATTTTCAAGCACAAAATTATAAACTTTATAATGGACGAGATATATATAAATAATATTTTACATATTTACCGTAATTAATAATACCCTCGTATTTTATTAGAGCCAATTGTCCACCTATTTTTTTTTTTAATTTTGTGCTTGAAAATTCTCACCTTTTTTTACCATGATAGAATTACCCTGTTTAAATGTCTTAACCAAATAAGACCATATTATGTGTTTTTAATTATGTTTCTCAAAGTTGTGTGCCAAGCATCAGAAAAGGAGAAAAGGAGTGCGTCTGACGCTCATTAGACTTCAATTTGAATTTGATGGATTCGTTTTGGTCCGATCCGCTTTAAGATCTGTGCATACTAGAATTGTACGACTATTAAAGTGAACTCGCACGATTATTGAAGCGCATATGGATGTTAAAGTGAATCGAATGGAAGCGGAAACCATTGAACTCAAATTTGATTTTTCTGAAATAGAATCCTGTTCAGTAAAATATTAGAATTATTTATCTCCAAAAAATTGCGCATTCTTTTCTTTTACTTCTTCTCTAAAATATTGTGACAATTTTGTGCAGAGACTTTTTTATGTATCGATTTATATTTAACTAAGATATTGATATTTCATTATTTAGTACTTTGTTGCACATTGGTTCTTTGATGAATGTAACCCAACTATTCTTCAATTGCGTTATTTAGTAATTTTTTAACCTTCAATGTCATCTCTAAAAATTAAGGAAGTAATATCAACATCGAATTAAAAAAACATTAACCGAGCGTTAATCTGAACAAGAAATTATATTATTTATATAAGAGATTCTTCAACTTTTTTAAACCAAGTTCTCTAAAAAATAACTTTTTTAAAACCAAGTTTGTAGTAGGGAATTTTTCACACCGTCAGTGATACAACTTTTTCACAAGAATGATACAACCTTTTACACCGTCAGTAACAAAGCACGTTAAAGGCTTACTTACAGTCTTACACTGAACTGTAGCAGCTGAGACGTAGAAGTATGTAAAGAGAAATGGTGCACTGAGCACTACACAAAAGATACAAAAGGCCTATGTCTTTTTGTGATGAGAAATTACTTGAACAGATCGGTTGTTTGGTCTGGTGTACCCTACCTAAACTGACATACGAACATTCCATTCCATATACTATACACTATAATATATAGGTGTTGTACATAAATCAACATTTCCATTCCATATAATATACCCTACCTAAACTTGCCTAAATAACATCACGGTTTAGAACTATTTCGTAGACCATGTCTACACTCAACTGACAGCGTCCTCCCTAAAACCCAAGCCTCTTGTCTCACTCTCTCAGCACTCTTTCCTCTTTTCTTTTCCTTTTCCTCTCTGCTTCTCAGACAAGCCTTCTCTCTCTGCTAAATTAATTGTTAATAGAAAGGAAAGAAACATAACAATGGCGAGACAAAGGAATCCTTCGGGTATACTTTCATTCTATCTTTCCCTCTCTCACTCTACTCTCTCTCTCTCTCTCTCTCTCTCTCTATAATCTTTAATCGGCACTTTCCACTTGCAGATGTGAAGAAGATTATAAAGATTGCAGATGCGGCTTCGTCGGGGAACCTCGGCATGGTTAAGCGTGAGTTTATGTAAATAAATACTGTTTCTTGTGATTTTGTTTAGTTTCGGTCCTTTTAAGGAGGATTAGAGGATCATTATTCATAGGGTTTTTTTAGTTTTCATTTTTGTTGTTGTTCGTTTCTTATTGGTTTTAAAATAAAATCACTAATGCGAGTTTTTATTTAGACTTTTGATTATGTCTCTACTTCCCGTTTATACCTCTAACTAGGATTGCATAACCATACACCTGTTCTTTTTCTCTGTATTTTATTTTCTAATGTGAGTAGATACAGATGAAATTGCCAATTCATTAGTTTCTTATTGGCTTAAGGACTAAAAAATCACTAATAAGAGTTCTTTCTTTTAGAAGTCAGATTTACTTCCCGTTTATACCTCTTAACTAGAATTACATAAACAAGACGCCTGTTCTTTTTCTCTGTATTTCATTTTCTATTCCGTACTACAACAAATTAGTACGTTCTTAAGCCGTAAAATTCTACTCAATTTTACGGACAAATCAAGCACGAGGAAACAAATGCTAATATTTCTTAATGATGGTTTTACAGTGATAATTTTTTTACACTATTTCACTGGACAGATCCAGTGTCTCAAAGTTTAAACATGTTTTTCAAACAATTGAAGCTAAAAAAGTATTGACGGTTTTATTTAAGACTAGAAAAGTTTTGTGATTCTAATTTTGTGTGGTGACGTTCTGTGAAAATTTGGTACATTCTTGATGGCAGTAATAGGAGAAGGTATATCCGAAAAGAAAAAAGAAAGAATAGGTGAGATGATTAATTGCTTGGTTGGCAAAGATGGAAATGGAGTTCTCCATAATGCAGCAGGCCGGGGCTATGCAGAGATATGCGAGTACTTGATCGAGAAATTCAATGTTAATGTCAATTCGGTGTCTCAGTCAGGTCAGATCTCATTTCTTTTTTTTCTGACTTCAAAGGTTTGTGAATTTTCAACAAGTGCTAATCAACAATCATTTGTTCTAAAACAATTCTGTAGCATTATATCCATGCTTATTTTTTTTTTTTTAAAGAACCATGGATTTTAATTAAAAGAAAAACTGATCTTTTCTGAACTGTTTATGTGCTGTTGGAATTTTCATGTAATTTGAGAGCATTTTTCTGGGTCTAAGGTTCAACCTGAAACCGAACTGGCACAGAACTGTACCAGTTTGTACCACCATACTAACTGGGGGATTTCGAAGAAGGAATTCTTTGAGGCACGTTTTGCCAAATAAAGAAGGAATTCTTACTATTTTGCAAAGCTATTTGTGTGAATTCAGTTTCTGCAAATTACACCAAATCATCTTACCTCCTTTTACTCCTTTTGCCAAATAAAGAAATGGATTTTGCTGATATATAGCTCTCTTTTCTAATTCTTCTCTTGTGGGGATTATCTCTTGATTTTGTGCTCTATTGTACATTTGTAGGGAAAACACCTATTGGTTTTGCGGCTAATTTTGGAAATCCAAATGTCATTGAGTATCTTATCAAGCGTGGTGCTAATCTCAACATGCAAGATGCCAATGGCTTTACTCCTCTTCATGATGCTGTTGTAGGAGGTCTCTAATTCTCTATATATAACAGTCTTTTCTTTCTTTTTTATTTTGCAAACCATATGTAACCAAACATATTCTTGTCAATAGCACCTGTTTCTTGTATTGCAACTAGCATCCCACATATCTTGTGCTATTTCAAGCAGCAGACGAAGACAGCATGGATCTCACACAAAATATTTGTGCTACTCACATGTAGCCTATTCACATCCAAACTGAAGTTTAAACCTAGCAAAATATTCTTAATTACCTTCTTCTATTAACTTACAACAGAATAGCTCTACAAGCAGTTAATACTATCTTGGAGCTGACATATGCTTGGCTTAATATTTGTTTAGGTTCTGCCTTATAAAAAGTATATATACAGTTTGGCAAATAATGAGAACTCAGTGCTATACCTTTTACATCTTACTGAACTATGGCTAGCTTTCCTTGCAAGTCTTAATACAATGTCAGTGAGACAAAGGAGAATGTGTCTTTCCACAAGACTTTTATGAAACTAAGCACCTTTTGTAATTTAGGTTTTATGTGTAATAACGAAGAAATAAATTACTCTTCATTTCAGTGCAACCTCAAGCACTGGAAGTGCTACTGTCAAGAGGCGCTCGGGTCAACACACAGAGCTTTGTTGGGTCGCCTCTTCTTCTTGCCACATTGCGGGGCGACATACCTTGCATGAAGATTTTGCTGGACCACAGTGCTGATGTACTAGTTCCTCTTGTTCAATTTTCTCTTTTGCTCAAATATTATGCATGCTTATATATATAGATTGGTTGTTTTATCTTCTGTAATACTTCATTTTAATTCCATTTCTTACGATATAAGTTTGAAAAAGAAGTATATGCATGGTTGTTTTGACCTTTGCTTCAAAATTTTAAATTTGATTAGGTTTAGTCTTTGACCTGCTGGCATGCAAATGAATCCTTGTGTGAACCCAACTTACTTTTGCTGTTGCTAATTTGAAACAATGTAAAGCTTTGTTAGGACTTGTAATTAATTTTCACCAATTATGCTGACACTTCTGATCAGCCAAACAAGATGTTATGCCATGTGGTTACGCCTCTTCTGGTTACTGTGATGAACAACAAGAAGTGTTTGTTTCAGCAACAAGCTGAAGCTAAGGAGCTTGCAGAACTTCTCATAAAGGTAGAGATTTGATGTGTTGATTGCAACAAGCAATGCTAAATAAAATTAATCATTTCTGATTTTTGCCAGTAACATCCACTTTATTTTCGTTAGTTGCAAATAACACTTGGACTTTTACAGTAATGCTCATGCCACTAAAAATGACTAATACTGCTAATACTTTATAACTAACTCAAATATATGTTATTTATAGTTGTGTAAAATTGAAGGCCATATCATTTTCTTATTCTGTTACTACTTTGTGATTCTTTTAATATTTTTAAGGGCAAATGCTGAAATGCAGCATTAATTGGAATCTCCACTTATTCCGTCCTAGTAATCTAAATGGTTGGTTCTCAGTTGCATGTCCATCAAAATTGTTGGCAGTAACTTGAAAAATAGGAAATGTCATGTCTAATTTGCAGGACATGTAAAATGTTGAGTATTATTTTGTCGTGAACCTTTTTGTGTTTTGTATCACTGAATTGCATTGCTATGTCACTAAACAGTAACTGCTCTCATAAAGTGACAAGAAGTCCTCATGCACATGTTCCTTTTAATTTTTGTAGGCTGGGGCTGATGTGAACAAGGTACCAATTTTAGGCTTGGCCTATCATTCAAAGGAGCTAATGGAGTACCTGTTGGAATCTGGAGCAGACCCAAATCTCACTGATGAAGTTAGTTCCCCTTTTATTCTTTTTAAGTGAAAACTTGTGCAACATGCAACATGCACCTTGGAAAAATGTGAGTTAATACGTAGTCCTTAATAGCTGGAAAGATAACCACACCTCAATCGTCGTAGTTAATTTATACAGAATTACCCCCACCCGCTCTTATGTTATAGTGTGCTAAGGTAGGCTGTCTTCTTTTGAATGATGTAAGATGCAAAACAGAAGAGGTATGGTAGCTGGTTTATGTATTTTCTGCTGGCCAATATCTGATATTTCTTAATATTTTTTGAGCAAATCTAAGGTGTGCTAGGCTCACCAAGGGGGTTTGGTGAGCGCACCTCCAAAAAACGCATTTCAAAGTTCAAATAGTCGATTCGAACCTTCCAACGTGTTCTTCATATTAATATGTGCTTGGAGACCAAATTTTACATTTTTTGGAAATTTTTTACTATTTTTTTAGAATTTTTGAAAATCATCAGCTTTTCATTAAATACAAAAAAATTCAAAAAACACTGATTTTCAAAAATTCTAAAAAAATAGTAAACAATTTCCAAAAAATGTAAAATTTGGTCTCCAAGCACATTTTAATATGAAGAACACGTTGGAAGGTTCGAATCGACTATTTGAACTTTGAAAATACACTTTTTGGAGGTGAGCTCACCAAACCCCCTTGGTGAGCCTAGCACACCCTAGTCTTGCTCATATTTTTTTGGGGGGTTAATTAATTGAAAATAAATTTATGTCAAGGCATTAATTAAATAGAATTTAGTGCCCTTGTTTTTGACAAATGGAGATCTGGTCATTATATAATTCAAATTTTAGCAAATCTGCTCTTAATTTGCAGTCTGGAAGGTTGCCAATAATAGTAGCAGCAGTCAGGGGTAAAAAGGAGATTGTGGAAACTCTGTTTCCGCTAACAGCGCCTATTCCAACCATGCCAGATTGGAGTATCGATGGCTTGTTTAATTATGTTGAATCTCAAGAATATAAAAAGGAGGTATGTAATCTAGCTATATTGTTCTATCTATGTCAAAACCTTTTGTTAAAGATTATTGTTTCAATTTTACTATTCTGGGAACCATAAAATTACAAAGATGAACTAGTATCTTTTTATCGATTCAGAGGGAAGTTCTTTCCAAGAAGAGACTTGTGGAATTGAACAAGAAAATCCAAGCTGCACTATCCCAAAAAGAGTATCTTGTGGCGCTAGTCCTCTGTACTTATGCAAGTACCAATTAGTTTGTCATAATTTGGAATACTTTTCTTTTGTCCAATAATTCTAAAGCTACTAATGAGTTGTTTTAATGGTAGGCATTGGAGGAACGTCCTGAGGATGCAAGTGCCTACTATGTGAAGAGAAGCCGCTGTTGGATGCATTTGGGAAATGCCCAGTGTGGAGTGACTTCTATCACTTACAAACTTAATTCTACCTTGGATGCTAACAAATCCAATTCGTCAGAAGATATCCGTACCCTAGGCAAGGACTATCTATCACGAAATGTAAGTTTGACTATTATTAACAAAAAAAAAATTACCACAGCATGTCACTGTACCACAACTACTTGGTTATAGATACAAGTTGTTTTGAAGCATTTTTTTATGTTTCATACAATTTCAGTAGTAGCATAATGTGTAATCAATTTTAGCAGTCTCAACTCTAAGGTGATTTGAGTTATCATAATGTGTAATCATTTCTTTTGAATTATTGTTAATTGTTTTGCAGGATTATTTTCCAGCTGCACTTGCTTTTGGTGCTGGCTTGAGTTTGGATTCTGAAGATTTTAAGAATGAAATGAGGTAAATTTTACTTTCCCTTTTATTTCTCTGATCTAGTTTTCTGTTTCATTAGTAAATTTTGCTGACGTGTCTAATGTTACATTGCAGGGGAGTCGTGGACTGTGCACTCAAATCTGGTGATCATGTATTGCCAGATGAACTAGAAGAAATGGGGAAACCTGCATTCACCGTGACAATTGATGTAGACAAAATGAAGTTTAGTATTCATGACTAATTATGTTTGAATTAGTTGCATACTGTTTTGGTGCAGCAGCACTTATTTGGTTATTTTGTTTTCTTTTTATGCCTTGGAGGGAAGAAACTGTAGCTGTTTTTGTTAAGAGTTCTGTACGAGTACTGTGAACTGTTATAGAAAAAAATTACAGAAGCTCTCTTACCTCGGTGTGAATTGTTGTTGTTTTTTTCTTTTTTCTTCCTCCATTGACTATACCATCAGTTCTCTTTGAAAGGAAAATGAACTCTCCTTTTGAAAAGTACTGTTGGGGCTCTTTCGGAGCAAAATTTGGCTGGCAGCAAGGTGATCATACTGCATCATTTTTTATTTAAAACACGGGACCCTTGTATGATATTTTAAAGGATCAGCTTTATTTATCAGTATTTTCAAATGGGCCATTTTGTAAATAAGATTTGGTTGACTTGATTACGAAAAAACCTGGGCTAACTTGCCGTGTTTTGATATAGATTTAAAGGTTGAGTGTTGTTTTACACCTGAAAGATATATAATTGGTGTCAAGTGATAAACATAATCAATGTTGGGTATCTCTTACGAGTTACCTATATAAATTACCTATATAACAGATAACAACACATTAAGCCTTAAATATTCCCTTTGTGTTTATTGTGCAACTAACGAATCTACTTTAAACTCCACTGAATAGTCTCTTAACAATATCCTTCTTTAAATGATATCAAAATAATGCATATGAAACATGTGTAAAATGATTGTTCACCAACATAACAACGCATGTGACAGTACTATGCTATCTGCAAAATGTAGAACTTCATATCCAATATTCAATATACCAAACAGATCCTGTTGCGTGCCATTAATATTCTACTGTCATGGGAAGACTGTCACATTTCACTCCCATCATATCTGCAAAAAGATAGAAAGATTTATTGATCTCAATTTAAATAAATATTATGTAACTTAAACATTTATACCACTCAACAATACGTAAGAACTGACAATGTACCTCATATTTTTTATGACGTCCTCACTCACAAACCTTTCCAGGTACATCTGTAAAAGGAAAGTATGAGATATTTTATGATGAACAAGCTGGAAACTTAACATAAGTTTCATTAAAAAAAGAAAAGAACCCGAAGTAAAAGGAACATATTTACTCAATCAAAAGAGAAAAAAATTAATACACACCTGTAGAAATTTGCTCAGACTATCGTTTTGTTCTTTTACAAACTTGCAACAGCTCTTATGGGTCTGGGGGACACAAGTTCCAAGGGATTGAGTGACCTTATTCACAAATTTATGAAGTATCTGCTGGTAATCAGCTTCTTTCAAGTGTCGTTTTAACCAAAATGGCTTCAGCTTTGGCTTTGCAAAACCTACCAGTGCCAATTTGAAGCTGTGATTATCAACCTCATCTGTTTTCTCTCCTGCTGCTGTTCCATTTGGCGCGACGAGATTTTGATTCAGTTGTGACTGCCCTAGCTTGGGAACCTCAGGAGTTGGGTCCACTGGATTGACAGCAGACAACTCAGAGTCAGCATCTGATCCTCTAGCCTCAGAGGTCCCCACCTTTGGGTACACTGGTTGCATAACTGCATCAGTATTTGGCTTCTCAACAACACAATTTTGATTTGTTTGTGACAGCCCCACCTTGGAAACCATTATTGGATTCTGTTGATTTGAAAGAGATTGAGGTGCAGTTGGATTCACTGAAAGGGTATCGGTACCATGTGAACTTGCAATACACACATCATTATCCCATTGAGATGTTATTGGATTCATTGGATGTTCTATTCCTGGTGAGTTCTTTCCCACTTTTTCTTTCACATCCCTGTGATATTGAGATGAAATCTGCAGCTCCTGTGAAATGTTTTCTTCCAATACAACCCCCCTTTGTTTTGTTTTGCAATCAGCATCTAGTATAGCCGTAGTATTTTCTGCTGCTCTGGGCACTGCCCCCTCAGTCCTACTTTCGTGCAGTGTTGTGGTATGAGTAGCCCTTGACTCACTGCCATGTCCAATATTTGCGAGAACACCCCAATTGTAAATCAAATTCGGATCTTTAAGTGAACTTCTGAGAGCATTTACCGACCAGTCATGCCATTTCGGGCCTTCCCATGATGTCACTTTAGCAGCATTATCTCTGTAATTCGTTTTCTTCTCATACCTACCCTCTGAGCCATCCCGTTTCCCTCTATCTTGATCCATTCTGGGCATACGACTGGGGCTCCTTTGTAAACTAGGTGATCTTCTGGACCTTCTAATCGGGCTGTAGGAAGAGTCTCTCTTCTCTCTCCTATAATGTGATCAAGTGTGGAACTAAGTGACAATCAACCATTAAAGAAGAGACAGAACCTCTGATTATGGAAATGAATAGAAAAGGTTCATACCTCTTTTGGCATCTGTAAGGTGAATTTGTACGACCTCTTCCTCGGTACCTGGACCCACCTCGGTTCCAGCCAGTTCTTTGTTTATTGTCAGGTGAGTAGCTGTTGTCTCTATCTCTTGGCCTGTCCAAGTCCCATCCAGTTTTTATCCATTTGGGTGCTGGTGAACGACTTTGGTCTCTTGATTTTTGTCCTCTTCTGCAAATTAATTGTTATGAATGGCTTAAATTAGTGCATACTAATTTTAAGACAGCGACAGTAATAGGGATTAAAGTAAAACGAACCTTAAAGCCTTAAATTTTAGCAAGGACTGCAGATTTAGAAATTTCTTCAGTAGTAGGTAACTCCCTCAAATTACTTGCTCAGTTTACTAATGTGGAATAGTTATATACATACCTCTTGAAACCACGATCAGGTGAAAGGTTAGACCTGCGCTGATTCCATGCATCAGGGCCAGTTTGATCAAGAGTCATGCCCCACGCGTCAGTCTTCTTATTGTTATAGTTCTTGTTGATGTCGGCTGCAGCTTGAGACCAAGGGGACACAGACCTTGATCTTGATTTTTTGACTGGTGAAGAGTCTTGACCCCACCCATCAGATTCCTTTTGGTTAGCATTCTTCGTTGATTCTGGACCCCACCTTTCAGATCCAGTCCTTTCATTTAGATCAGAGCATTTTTTTGGGGGAGATGAAAGGCCCAACTGTTTCTCCCTTTCATCTTTTGTTTTATTGGCATCAGTAGGACTCATTCCTTGACTCCTGTTGAATCTTTTACAAAACCCAAGAGAGAAATGGGTGTCAGACTAGAGATAAAGTTGTCGAAATCAAAGGACTCTTATATTTTAGTAAATAGCAAAATATTTGAAGCAAATATGTATTCACAATTATTGACTCCTGACCAGCAAATAATTGAAATATTTGTATAAAATTGTGACGAGACTCAAATGCTTATATTCTACTGCAGTGAATATTCGTAAGTTTTCAGGTGACTTTTGCATAATATCATGTACCTGCTAAGATGACTCGGACCAGTACTACCTCTCCCTCTGGACCTACCCCGGTCCCATCCAGTTTTTCTCAGTCTATTTTCTGGGGAAACACTACGCTCACTGCGTCTTGACCTGTCCAGATGCTGTCCAGCTTTTCTCCATTTGTGTTCTGGTGAGCGGCTACTGTCCCATCCAGTTCTTTTCCGTTTGTTCTCAGTTGAAAATCTTCCGTCCCTTGATCTAAATGAATCACGCCCACCATTCCATCTGTATATTGATTTTGTCAATGATCAAAGAAATAGCATTCTGGCAATAAGGTTCACTTCAGTAATTTAGGATTATAGTTACCAAGTCATTATCTCATCATTTGTTTCATGCATAAGTTTTTAAAGTGCTCTACTATATAGCAGGTCCGGCAATGGCCAGCACCATACCCCAAAAGATGCAATCTTGTGTTTTAGTTCAATATTTTAAGAGACCACCCCTCATAGCCCTAAAAGGTCTTCACAAATGCTTACTTAAAAAACATAAAATCAAATTAGAAATAAATATGCCACAATTTTTATCTATAGGAGAAATGACATACCTGTCAGAATCACGGTTAGGTAAGAGGTCGTTAGAGTTAGTCTGATTCCATGCATCAAGGCCGGTTTGATCAAGAGCCTTGCCCCACATGTCAGTATCCTTGCTGTCAGAGTCCCCTTTAGTATTATGTGCAGCCTGAGACCAAGGAGACAGAGACCTTGATTTGGATCGCTCTGCATGTGAAGACCTCATGCCCCATTCATCAGATTCCTTTTCAATGTTGCTCTTATTTACCTCCTGTGCTGCATGAGAAAAAGGTGATGAAGACCTCAATCTGGATCCGGTCATCGCTGGAGAGTGCGGGCCCTGCCCATTATGTCTGTTTTCATCATTTTGACCAGGGAGCTTGATGCGATGACATGATAAGCCTGGTTGATTCTCATTTTCCACATTTGTTTTATTGTTACAAACAAGGCTTGTTCCTTGACTCCTGTTTTTTTTTATTAAAAAAAAGGTTAAAGCTGTTGATAAAATAACTTACCTAACCAAAAATTAAACAATTAAAAGAACCAAGACAAACTGATAAGTAGGACTAAAGTTACCTAAGGCTTCAGTCTTAATATTATAACATATAGCCCTGCCGATGAGGTGAATGAAGGGGGTGCTGAAACCTTGTTACTGCTCATTTAATGGGTCAGTTAAATTGGATTCAGTAACTAGTTCATGATGTAGGGTGTGTGTGACTGAGGCAAATAGGGCATTTCCCCTGGGGCTTTTAGTAATATGGGATTAATTAGGGGATTTAGACAAAGATTGTTGCTTTATAGTTGTACTAAGTAATGGTTAATATAAAAGTTCTCAGGGCTGGTCTTCAGCCTTTTTTCAAAAAAAAAAAAATATTATTACAACATATAACAATTAAATAAAAAAATTGGGAGCTACTTCGGCTCGGCTCGATTTCTAACGAGTCAATCACGAGCCAGGACCTTTAGCTCAAGATCAGAGTCACGTTGGGCTCGACTCGGCTCGTTATGTGCATGAGACGAGTTTGACTTGGGCTTGATTTGGGTCAGCTCGGCTAGTTGCCAGCTCTTTTAAATCAGTACTTCTATTGGAGCAAATTATCCATTAGTTTGTATCACGCATCAAAATAATGCAAGGTGAAATTTGCAAAAAGTGCCATAATAAAAACTACCTAGTTGCATTCCCGCCACAGTGTGGACGAGATGGAGACTCTTCTCTCCAATTTGCCCCTCTGTTAACAAGTTGCCTCGTATCACCTCTAGGACTTTTAGAACTTCTTCTAACATTTTTACCAAATAATAAGAATTTCACAACTTCGTTATTTGCTTCATATAAGTAAATAAGGTAAAGCATACCACACAAAACATAAAACCGTCAAAATAAATTATGAACCTGCTTCTAGTGCGTTTTTTCTGACCAGAAGATGTGCCCCACCCATCAGATTTCCACTTGGCATCATCGTTCAAAGACTGTCCCCACTTGTCAGACCGGTTCCACCCATTGTTGTCCTGAGGTTGAGCTCCTTGAGTTGAAGTTAGGGTCTCCCATAGGCTAGGCTTAGGCTGCTCTCTTTCCTCTCCTTTTTCAGCCATGGTTTTGTCTCAAGCTTATGCCTCTGTTAGCAAAATTTGAATCATGAAGTACAATCAAAAACTATTTTGGTATGCTAAAAGGAATGTAATGTAAAACGAGCTATTACTTGTGAGAAAGAAGGCTCCCCTAGATATTTTTCAAAAATACTCATGTACCCTTTTTCACATAAACCCTATTTGCACTGTATTATAATACACTAATACTACATTAATACTGTCATTTGAAGCTCAAACTAAAAATGGTTACATAAACCCTAATTCCATAAGCTGACATCATTTTTGGGTAAATCAAAACGGGGGTACGAAGTTCCTGGACATTTAGACAAAGAAATGCCTAAGCCCTTAACCTAAAGATAAAAACAGGGTCGGATTAGGAAAACCCTCTGTTATTGTTATTTAAAATAAACCTAAAGAAAGAATTTCTTAAAATAACAAACTTCCTTTCCAAACGAAAGGAGGGAAAATTGGTGCGAATTTTCAACCTATTACGAATTTTTCTCAATTGGCGCCAAGAAAGTCATCTAGAAATATTTGCCTTTAATTTTGGGGACATTGAGGCAGATAAGGTTCCACATAAATTGCTTCTCAGAGCACAATATTTCGAGAAAGAAAGCCCGTATATTTGTTTGAAACGACGATAAAATCCAATAAATTTCACGAGCAGGTAGGTCGCTCTGATGCTCGCGCATCTTACTAGACGACGAGATTCAGACAAAAAAACATTCATCAGGAAAAAGAGAGAAACATAAATTTACCTAAAACCCTTGGTGAGAGAAAGAGAGGCGAGAGCACAAATGTTTGATTTCTACTTTGGGAGTGTTTTGAGCAATCGAAAAAGAAGAAACAAGGGGGGAAGTCGGAGAGACACTGCTATGCTATGCTGTAGGCCTGTAGTAGGAGTTATATAACCACAATATACCTTTATTTTTTTGCTTATTTGCACATTAAACCCTGTAAAATACTTCATTTTTTTTTAAATACCCGTAGGCGTAGGTACTAACACCAACACTTCTTTGTACTCTGGTAAGTGGTAATAGTAAATTAGTAATACCTTTTTGGTAAGAAAAAAATCACCTTTTGTCCATTTCAGACGGTCAATTGGTCAATTTCCTTCATTATTACTAAAAACTATCAAGAATTCCCAAAATACCCTTACAAACATTAAAAAAAAAAAATGAAAGCTGAAACTAGATAAATTGGTCAATTTTCTTAACTTTCGCACTTTAATTGGAACAATTGGCCGATTCTTTAAGCTTTCAAAATTAATTAATTAAATAAGTGAATTAACTTTGCAAGGATTTGAAATGTTTTTCATTAATAATGTTAGCTTTTGATTTTAAAACTATAATTCATCAATTAACATACTATAATTTAATTAATTCATCAATTACAGAGTTTCGTGTACTACTTCATCAATTACACACTGAGGAGGAATGGAGGTTTTTTCTCCTGCTGCTGCTGGATCCTCTAATTAATTACTTTGAAAAGATAAAATCAAGAAACCATGGGTTTTTTCTCCTATGCATTACCTACATGAAAAATGCTCTTAAACATTTCGTAATAAGCAATACACACAAATAAAACTCCACCGCACATTTCTATTTTAAGAGATCAAAATATGCGGCTTCATGTTTGATGAAATAGTCCATTTTTTTTATAAAATAGTCCAGATTAAGTACTAATTCTTTCTTCTATTTTCTTTTTAATTTGGCCATTGATAACTTTCCGAATGCAAAAAACGGGTGTCTAGCATTTGGTGTTAATTAATTGATTGATCAAATAAATGAACGATATGTTAAAAATAATCTTTTTTTTATTTTGTTGATTATAATTTTTCTGTTTTTAAATTGATCTGCTGGTCTGAAAAAGAAGTGAAGAATTAGCCGATATTTTTATTAATACCCAAAAA
This sequence comes from Carex myosuroides, assembly GCA_028015225.1. Classification (NCBI taxonomy): domain Eukaryota; kingdom Viridiplantae; phylum Streptophyta; class Magnoliopsida; order Poales; family Cyperaceae; genus Carex; species Carex myosuroides. The sequence continues at coordinate 16,905,067 of CM051474.1, read as the reverse complement.
AAAAAAATTATCAAATCTGCTCCCACCCCAAACTTATTTTTATTTCTACCCCAACCGCCCGTCCACTGGGCGGTCCAATTTCCCCACCTGACCGCCCAGCCGCTAGGCGGTCCACTCTTCATAGCTGACCGCCCAGCTGCTGGGCGGTCCGCTCTTTTTTTCTTTTTTTTTTAAAAGCGGTCCGACCCCCATTGAACCGCCCATCTCTCTCTCTCTTCTTCTCTGCCTCCCCGCCGCCCGAAACCTCCCAAAGTCCCTCTCTCTCTCCTCTCTTCCTCTCTCCCTCTCTTCCTCTCTCTCTCTCTTCCTCTCTATCTCTCTCTCTCCCTCTCTTCCTCTCTCTCTTCCTCTCTCTCTCTCTCTTCCTCTCTCTCTTCAAATCTGCCACCCTCTCTCTCTCTTCCTTTCGGCCATCTCGCGACAATCCGATTATTTTCGAATTGTTAATTAGGGTGTGCGGGTTGTTGATTTTCCCGACACGATTGAATTGTTCAAAATTAGGGTGTGCGGGTGATACGTCCTATCTCGGGAGATGAGGCCGTATGGAAGTTTTTGGGCTGGGCTGGATTCGTCCTGCCAAGGAATGGCAGGCCGAGGTGTGGATCGAGTTAGGAACTCGGGGTATTTGATGAGAGATTCGGACTCTGACCTGTATGATCTCTCTCTTAGTGAAAAATTGCGTCCCCCGTTTCATGGGAATCACTGCCTTATATATCGTCCAGCCATAACTGCCATCTCGGGCGTTTATGGAGAACGTGGGCAGTTATGTCAGCCGTTACTGGGACGTGGGCATTAAGCTAGCCGTTTCCCGGCTATCCCGTATGTCGGTTGACCTGGGCCTATTTTGAGGCTCTGGTTTGGGGCCGGCATATTGGGCCCCGGCTTAACGAGTTTTTGGGCTTTTTCATATGACGTCGGGTTGGCCTTGTTAAGGTCCGAATCCCAGTCTTTCATGGCCCAGTTTGGAACAAGTAAAAGGGCCTGTGGAACATGGCCCTATCATTAGCCCCCGAAGTCGGAATGCATCGGCGAGATGCTTTCGACTTGAAGGTGAATAATTCATAAAACAAGGTTTTTATTACCGACATTTGTATATTAGTCGTGCTGTAATAGCTCGGGTGTGACATTTGTCGGGTGCATGTCTTGTTACGGACCCAACATGTTAACTTATACCTATCTCGGTATGGATCCGATAGTTCATGTGTTATCATACTGAATAACCCGAGACAATTGAGCGTACTTAGCGTCGAGGAATTTTAACACCGACGTTGGTGTATGCTGTTTTTTTTTTTTTTTTTTTTTTTTTTTTTTTTTTTTTGCGACATGGTATCCGATTTAGTCCGAGATTAGTAAAAGATTAGTAAAAGAAAGAAATCGTAGAAATGGCAAGGAATCATTGATATTATAGTAGTACAATAAACCGACATATAAGAAAACATCGAAATCATACAACGCCTCGATCTAGTAAAATATCGAAATCATACAACGCCTAATTAGACTAAACATGGTATATGAAAACATGGGATGCCTGGTAGAATATTTCCACTATTGATGCCATGTCTGTCATGTCGCGTCTCCCAAGCATCGCGCTGTCCATGTTTGACAAAAAGACGGGTGTGATGTCGTTTTTTAAGTTGAAAATCACACTTACACCATGTCATTGTCGGTATCCTCAAAGAGGTTATCCGATATGAGCTCAGGTTCAGTGGCGGTGTACAACGTTGGACCTCCGGCATAGCGTGATAAACATCCAGCACACTTCCAAAACCGGCGACGAGGGTCTGACCGACCTTGGATGTTGTAGTGGGTGAAGCAACTCCACTCACGGCACCCCCGACATTTCACCATCTCGTGCTTGTCTTCTTTTTTACGGCAGATGCGGCACTTACGCAACTTGGGCTCGAGATTGAATCTAGAAATGTCGTTCTCGTCTTCCCTGGTAAACGAGGGTGCGTTAGCAAGGATTAGGTCAAGAAGATCACCGATTTGGAGGTCCTCATTCACGAGCATCCAATCCAAATCTTTCTCGGGAAAATGTTGGAGGAGGGTCCATCGCTCAGGTCGAGATAGGGCCCGTATTGAGTCCCGAGAATATCGAGGATTAGGGGGAGGTGAGTTGTGGCCCTGCTTTGATGATTGGATATCGTAACTATGACCACGATCAAGGGGCGTTGTGGTTTTAGAAGCAACTCTCTTGAAAGGCATCACGGAAGTAGATAGGTGAAAAGATGAGAAGAGGTAAAGAATGAAAATGCACCCTTTACCGTAAGGTGATTCTGGTATTTATAGTCGCGAGGGTAAATATTGCCATAAATAAGCGTGGGCCATATTGCCTAAATAGGTAGCCGCCAGCTACTAGCCATAAATGTCATTGGGCAATGTGCCTTGTTAATGAGATGACAGGATTTTTGCATTCCCGAGGTGGTCAAATTGACTCGCGTTAAACAGCATTAAGTAACAACAAAAAATAAGAATCAAAACATCATGACATAGAAATCTTGGCTAAGTTTGCTACATAAATATAAATGCAGTTTTAAAGATGACATAGAATTAAAACAAAAGGCGGGCTAGTCCCGTGATAATCTATAAAGCTAATCCTATTCAAGACGGGAGCGTTTAGCCCGACGGTTTTGATCCAGACATCTCCTGCAAATGAAGGATGTGAAACGTGGATCATCATGGTTCCGAGGTGATCTGCGGGCTAGACATCCGGGATGAAAAGCTTCTTCGCATCCCTCACAATGGAACATGTGTCGATAGTTCCCTCGGGTTCTGCAAATAGCACACTTATCCCAGGCCAACGGGTCGTCTTCTTCTTTCCCCAAGTTAATTCGGGGTTGTTCGATGTTGATCTCGGGGTTCTGACGTTGTGGAGATGTGTTTGGTGATGGAATATCTTCTTTCTCCTCCTTGACCTCGTCCTTCATATTTTTACTAGTTGTCATCATATTATGATTCGAGCTGGAAGGTATGGTGGGGATTGATAGACGTTCCGTTAAAGGAAGATGGAAGTAGTATATATAGTATGTCGGCATTAAGTACTCCGACGCCTCGTCTTCCGTTAACCGTCATCAGCCATCAAATCAGCCGTCAAATCAGTCAAAGGTACGAGGTTATAGCGCAATCTCCGCGCGACACCTGGCATCCTTTAGCTCGGTTCGACCCCGAAGCGCTAAAACCGAGGCGTTGCCATGATGAGGGGTGGCAACGCGTCGTCTCGCGGCTTCATTTCGAAATTCGTGCTAGGATTGAGCGGGAAAAATAGAGACCCTTATATATATCTCATCCCGTTTCGTTCATTCATTATCGATTATTGCGAGGAAATCTATCTCGGAACCATAGAGCGAAAATATTTGTTGGTGATAACGGAGCGAGTTCAGAGCATTTAGGAAACCTCGGAGAAGACATCCGAAGATTGCGTTGTAGAGAAATTTCAACTTCAGGTAATCCTTTCCCATCTCGGTAGTCGAATTTATATTGATTAATTGTGTATGATCATTGCCGAGGTTAATAATGATGTAATGATCACATAGGCATGATAACGTTATCGAGGCTAGGATTAATGATTCAGCCTTGGCAATCGATCCGTAGTGGATAAGTCGGTAAATGTAATACCTTAGAAATAAATAATAGCGGTTACCTAAGCCAATCCTATTTCTTCGTTAATTTAGAAATGGCCGGAGAACAAGAAGGATCTCGGGATTCGTCGCCCACTACTTCGGGGGAACCGTCCCAGTTATGTTATTTGCCCCCCCGTCCTGGTAAGGGCAAGAGTTTATATGGCATGTTGCCTCCGCATTCCGATGCAATGCCGGAAAATATTGAGGAACAACATGGTGACAGGAATGATGGAGACGGAGGCGATCCATCTCGGGGTGAGCTTGTAGTTGCCCTAGTGGGAACGTCTCGTGAGTCGAAGGAGCCCAAGAAGAAAAAAACTAAAGATGTCCCTCCCCGAGATGGTCATGGGGATGATTCGGATTTTTCAGTATCAGCTGGCATTATTCCTAAACTAGTTGTCCGATGTCAAGCCTATGCTGACGCATTCTATGAGGAACTCGTAGATGAAGCTGATAGAGCAGAATATCCACGACATGCGCTTAAGTTGACAGCCCCGAGTCTAAATGACCGAGCGCATGACTCGAGTCGTGGGATGTGCATTTACTGGAAAATGCCGAGATGCGGTTTCAAAGTGAGGGTGTCTAAGTTCGTTCGCGAGATATTACGATATCTCGACGTGGCCCCTGCACAGTTAACCGCACCAGCATGGTGTTACATAATGAGTTTTAAGTATTTGTTTGATTTCATGCCCGAGTTAGAGTCGTACTGGCCCAGTACGGGATTGTTCTTTCATTATTTCACGGTATTGTACAATAATGAGAGCCACCTTGCAATTCGGAAGCGCTCTAAAGTTGCGCTTTTTGAAAAGCTGTCAAAAGTGGATGATTGGAACCATGGCTGGGTATACCTCGAGAATCCCAAGGATTTGAAATGCTTTCGGGGGATACGGAGGAAGTGGCGTCCTCTGAATAAAGAAAGTTTGGTTCCGGCTTCTCCTCCACCTCCGACGTCAGATGAATTAAAAGTTATTCAAATTCTTGACAGTTATTTCACAAGTTAGTACCGATATCTTTTTACATCGCATTTGTTCATTAATCCTGCTATATTAAATACATTGTTAATGTTGGTGTGCTTTTTTGTGTCCTAGGACGCGGGTTTATGGCACTACCCTGGAAGGCTGCTCGTCCTGCTCTTGTTTTTGACACCCCAGAGGACGGCTTCGCAACAGGAAAAGAAGTTGCGACATCTCGAAAAACAACTTCGTCTTCCCAGGGTCCTAAGACCGTAAAGTTGGGGTCTGCTAAAACTACAACGGGTCGCCCGAAATCTACCACAAACGTTGCGACAACCATCAAAGGAGCTAAGAGTAGTGTTTCCGGGTCCTCCAAGCTCGGGGGTTCCCAGAAGAGGAAGGAAGTTTCTGTTGATCCCGCCGTGCAGTTAACAAGGCGAGAGAAGGGGAAGGAAGTCGTGGTAAAGGAACCTGAGTCGAAAAGGTTAAAGGTTCAGTCTGATAGTGTGTTAGAGGTGTCTGGGGCTGCCCCGAAAGAAACACCCCAATCTCGGGTTGAGGCTGCCGAGAGGGAGTTGGAGAGAATTATTGAAGAAGCGGCATGCGACGTGTGGGATCCCGCGAAGGAGCACACCGAGCATCTCAAGTCGTGTATATCGGAACAGGGGCGAGATACCGGATTCGTGTGGGGGACCCATATTTCGCAAGGATTCCCTGATAGTATTTTGGCGTATCTCCCCGGATATTCTACCATGCAGGATGATGAAGAGCATCCCGAAGTACAAGCCGCGTTTTCTCGGGAAACCTTCAGGCTAACCACAACCGCTCATCAAAAGAAGTGGGCTGAAGAGCATCCTGACCAAGTCGTCGGTCAAGTGTTAAGGTCGCTACATGATGCCGGGGTTTTCTTTGGGTTCCTCAAAGATTCGCTTGAAAATCGCAGTGCTCTTACTATCACAACTGATCAAGAGGCGATTAATAAGGCGATCATGGAAAGGGATTATTTTGTCAAGTTGGCTAAGTTAAAGGAAAGGGAAAGGAAGATAGCCACTGGGGAAGCCGCCGTTGCTTCGGCAAAATACGAGATGGTGCGATTGGTAGGTTTGCAGGTTGACAAAGAGCGCAAGGAGAATGAGGAAAAGGCAAAGCGCTATAAACACAAGGCTAAAGAGTACAAGGACAAAGTCGATGGCCTTAACTCCAAGCTCGAGACCCAGGCCAAGGAGATGGAGGAGGCAAGATCGGAAAATGTCCGACTAAAGGCCGAGATGGCAGGTCTCAAGAGGAAAACGCTGAGCAAATTTTTAGGCAGTAAGGCCTTTGCGCAAGCCGTTCCCTACGCGTGTAAAGAAATGATGACGGAGACCGTTTATTGTTATATGGGTGAACTGGCCAGGATTTACCCGTTCAAACCCGAGCATATGGGTTTTACGAAAGTGGAAACCGAGAAGCTCGTTATTAAGAATCTCTCAGATCATGGCTGGGACGAAGAAAATGACGTTTTGTTGAACCCGGATGGTACTCCTTTCCGAAAAGAGTTGGAACTTGAGAACCATCCTCGTGGAAGGATTGTTCATCCCTGGCCGAAAGATAAATGGCCTCAGCATCTCGAGCTTGTCGATAATGATGCTGAAGGGGAGGATGACGGGATTCCTTCCGAGACTTCTTCTGAGGAAAGTGACGAAGAGGAGACCGACATAAGAGATACCGAGGTGAACGCTGCTGTTATCACCGAGATGAATGTCGAGATGTACCCTGTTGCTCCACAAGGTGATGGAAAGGATCCGGAGGATGTTTCTATCGTATCTTGTGGAGATGGGACTAACGTTCTTGAGTCGGAAAAGGCTCCAACTTCAGAAAAGGCTCCAACGTCTGTAAGTAGAAGACTTCTAATATCGTGATTGCCGAGATATTGCCTTCACGCTTAATCTTATTTCTTTTGTTTTGTTTGTAGGGAGGATGATGGCCAGCACTGGACGCCACCTTGGTCTTATGAAATTTCTGTGCCTCTGATAGTTTGAAGGATTTACCCTTGTTATTTTATTTGTGCCCCCGGGATGTGGGGGTTTAAACAAAAGCGTGTTGTAATATAAAGTTGATATCCCCGGGATGTGGGGATTTAACAGAATATTTGGTGTAACATGATTTTTACTTCTCTCGTTGCATTAGGTTTATGTTTTTCCGACATTAGGTTTATCTTTTTCCGAGATCTTTTTGTTTTTTCTGGAATATATCTCGGGGTATTCTTAGAATGTCATTGTGAACGAGTGAAGTATGTATGATATCCTTCATGTATGATATCCTTAGCCCCCTTTCTTTTTCTTTATTTTTGACAAAAATGGTCAACGTCGGGGGAAAGTTATATTGCCAGAAACGTATGCGTTACCCCGAGGGGTTTTCGATAAATGTTTCCAACAAAAGCATTACTATTTTATCAGTCATCGTCCTTTAGGACTACATTAATTTATGTCGCGTATCTCGGGATTTTAACCAGGACATCTTTCGTTGCCTTAGATGGCGTTCGTTCATATATCTCGGACCCAATACACAAAACATAATTGTAAATAATATCATATATATTGATAAATGCTTAGAACCATACAAAAATTGTATCATGGTCTAAGTGAATACATGAAAAGAAAAGAAAACAGAGGCTTATCTTGCCCTGAGCGCACGACATACATTAAGTGTAGAATTTCCTCAAATGGCAAGTGTTCCATGGACGAGTGAGTATGAAACCACTCGGATCTTCCAACTCGTAAGCGCCTTTACCTCGTGGACGAATGATCCTAAAAGGGCCTTCCCACTGAGGATCAAGTTTGCTGACATGTTTGCCAGTTGCTTCCACGGTTTTGAGCACCAAATCGCCCGGTTGAAATTCCCGAGGTACCACGTGTTTGTCAAATGCACGTTTAACCCTGCGTTGATACTCCGTGGTACGAATACGAGCCCGCTCCCGACCTTCTGTGATGAGGTCGAGTTCAACGGCACGTGCGTCGCGATTCTCGTCAGTGGAATATGTCAGAGTACGGAGAGACGGTTCCATCATTTCAATTGGCGTTACTGCTTCCATCCCGAATACCAAAGAGTAAGGTGTTTGTTGTGTGGCTTCGCGAGGTGTTGTGCGGTAGGCCCACAAGATTCCATCGAGAATGTCGGGCCAATTCTTCCTGTTGGCCGCCACTTTCTTTTTGAGACCGTCCAAGATGGTACGGTTAGTGACCTCGGCCAATCCATTGCTAGCAGGGTGACTGACCGAGGTGAAGTTGTTTTGGACACCTAAGTTGGAGAGGAATGACATGGTGCTGGCTGCATTGAACTGTGTTCCATTGTCTGATATAAGTGCATGGGGTATGCCAAAACGACATATGATGTTCCGCCAGATGAATTTTTCTGCCGCTGCAGCGGTGATATTGGCCAGTGCTTCGGCTTCAACCCATTTAGTAAAATACTCTACGGCTACGATAATCCAGCGGCGTTGCCTGACGGCTTTGGGGAATGGCCCGACGATGTCAATCCCCCATAAGTCGAACGGCCAAGCCCCCGAGATGGATATCTGATCGTATGGCGGGATATTGCTCAGCTTGCTGTGGAATTGGCAGCGTTCACATTTTCGGACCAGGGTTGCCGCATCGTGCTGCATGGTTGGCCAATAGAAACCAGCTCTGAGAATTCGTTTAGCGAGAGTTTTTGCTCCTTGATGACTTCCACAAATGCCTTCATGCACCTCGGAAAGCATTCGCAATGCTACCTCCTCGTTGATGCACTTAAGCCAAGGTCGCACGTATCCCCGTTTGTATAGATGGTTGTTGAATATGGAGTACATCGGTGCGATCCTTTTCAAACGTCGGGCTTCCAGCTGATCGGTGGGGAGGACCCCGGTGTTGAGAAAGTTCCACATCGGGGTGAACCAGGACTCACCGGGTTCCCCGATGGCAAGTACAGCTGTGGTGTTAAGGGTGATGCTGGATTCTGGAACATCCATAACAATCACGGGCCGATCTTTGTCAAGGTTGCCCGCAGCGCCAAGTTTGGACAAAGCATCGGCTTGGCAGTTTTTGTTGCGGGAGACATGTTGGATATCAACCTCGTTGAAATGACTCTTGAGCAGGTGAAACTGTTGTCGGTACTTGCGCAACTTATCGTCCATGACGCGGCATTCATCGTTTATTTGCTTTACCGCTAACTCAGAATCACTGCGAAGATGAACCTCGCGGGCGCCCAATTCTTTGGCTAGCTTAAGGCCTGCTATCATGGCTTCATATTCCGCGGTGTTGTTCGTTACCGGGAATTGAAAATGGAAAGCATAATTCAGGGTTTCCCCATGTGGACCAGTGAGGGATACCCCGGCCCCCGCCCCCTGTAATGAAGAAGCGCCATCGACATGGATTGTCCAACGTCCTTCAGATTCGGGAGGAACGCCGGAATACTCGGCGATGAAATCAGCGAAGATCTGTGATTTCAAAGCATTTTGGGGATGGAAAGAAACATCGAACTCGGATAATTCGAGTGCCCAAGCTAGCAATCGCCCGGATGAATCGAAATTTGCAAATGCCTTCTTGAGTGGGATCCCGGTGTAAACCTTTACGGAATGCGACTGGAAGTAAGGTCTCAATTTCCTTGCGGCTATGACAAGAGCATATGCTGCCTTTTCAATCTGGGAATACCTTGTTTCGGCATCCCGAAGCACATGAGAAACGAAATAAATCGGCTTTTGATCTCGCCCCTCTTCCCGAACAAGGGCAGCACTTACCGCATGATTCGTTGTTGCCAAGTACAATACCAGGACATCGCCTGCGGTCGGCCTGCTAAGGCATGGAGGATTAACGAGGTAAGCTTTGACTTTTTCGAAGGCCGCGGCACACTCTTCTGTCCACTCAAATTTGGCGGATTTACGCATGGCTTTGAAGAAGGGGAAACACACATCCCCGGACCTCGCAATGAACCTGTTAAGAGCGGCCAACTTGCCTGTGAGAGATTGCAGTTCTTTGAGGTTCTGAGGCGGCTTCATGTCGAGGATGGCTTGTGATTTGGAAGGATGAATCTCAATGCCTCGCATAGAAACCATGAAACCAAGGAACTTACCCCCGGTTAGGCCGAAAAAGCTCTTCTTCGGGTTGAGTTTCATGTTGGCTGAATTCAGTGTCGCGAAGGTTTCTCGGAGATCTCGGACATGGTCAAGGTCCGACATGCTCTTGACGAGCAGGTCATCTACATATGCCTCTACATTTCGCCCGATCTGGTTGTGAAATACCGTGTTAACCATGCGCTGGAATGTGGCTCCAGCGTTGCGCAACCCGAAAGGCATGACTCGGTAGCAGTATAGCCCCGAGTTGGTGGTGAAAGCGGTCTTTTCTTCATCGTCTTGATTCATCCGGATTTGATTGTACCCGGAGAACGCGTCCATAAAACTGAGGTAGGCATGTCCCGAGGTAGAGTCGACCAGTTGATCGATTTTTGGCAAGGGGAATGGATCCATGGGGCATGCCTTATTGAGGTCGGTGTAATCGATACACATACGCCAGTCACCGTTGGACTTCTTGACAAGCACGGGGTTGGCTGTCCATTCCGGGCACTCGACATTTCTGATGAAACCAGCGTCAAGTAGCTTCTGGACTTCACATTTTACGGCCTGCTGCCGTTCTTCCCCCATGTTACGTTTTCGTTGCCGAACTGGTTTTGAGCCCGGTTTGATATGCAGTCGGTGTTCTGCTATTGACCTCGGAATTCCTGGCATGTCGGCGGCTGTCCAGGCAAAGACGGACTGATTTTCTCGGAGAAATTTGGCAAGTTCATCTTTCGCTTGCCCCTGGACCGCCTTTCCGATGTTGAGTGTTCTGCCTCCGCCCAAATCGAGTTGTTCGACTTCATCTGCCGGCTCAAGGGAAGCCGTAATCTCAGCTTTATCAACTGGATCCAGCGCCAGGTTGGTGTTGGGTGGTAGATATGCGGTACTTGAACGCAACCGCTGTTGGTTGGTTTTTGCTTCCGATTGTTCGACTTGGTGGACAGAGCCTCCTTGACTCTGAATGGAAGTCATGTAGCATTCCCGCGCCACCTGCTGTTGGCCACTTTCTTCCCCTATCCCGTTATCTGTATGAAATTTGATTTTTAGGTGGGAAGGGGAGATGATTGCGCCAATTTTGTTCAGAGTTCCTCTTCCCAGAATTGCGTTGTACGCCGAGGGGGCATTAACGATGAGGAAGTCCACCATGACTTCCACCGTGCGAGGGGACTTACCAAATGTCACCTTGAGTGGCATCATACCCCGAGGTCGGAGGGCATCTCCCGTAAAGCCTATCAAAGGTGAGATATGCTGTTGGAGGGCGCGAGTGTCGAGGCCCATTTGCGTGAAAGCCGACAAGTACAGGATGTCTGCTGAGCTTCCCGTGTCGACTAACACCCTCCTAACCCGGTGGGTGTTAATTTTGAGGTTCAACACCACGGGATCATCGTGTGGGCTGGAAATCTCACCTAGATCCTTCTCGGAGAAAGATATCGCTTCTTCCGGGCGAGGTCGTTTTTTGTCGGTCTCGACTTGTAAAACAGTGGGATATGGCTTTCGATTGTCGCGAGGCAAGATTTTTCGGATGGTACCGCGATGGCCTCCACTGATCACGTTAATGACAGGGCTGCTCTGCCTTTCCTGGCGCCTTGTCTCGGGACCATCCCGAGTTTGAGGTCTGTCCTCTCCAACCCGAGGTCCCGTGTAATCTTGTCTGTAAGGAATGGGTTTCTTAAAAACCTTACCTTTGCCATTGTATTTCCTGGAGAACTTTCTGAAGAAATCGGGATTGATGAACTCGATCAGCTTACCCTCGCGGGCTAGTCTCTCCAGGATGTCTTTGAGTTGAAGGCAATCCGCAGTGGAATGCCCATTGAATCCATGATACGCGCACTTCTTGGAGTTATCTTGTACCGTAAAGATGCCTTCAGGCAATGGTGGGGGCAGGTCGAACATCTCCTCTACGATGTTATACATCTCGTGTCGTTTTTTCGTGAGAGGCGCGTATCTCACGAAATGTTGTCGGTACCCCTCAGTGCCAGATTTGTGTTCTTGCTCGGTTGATCGGTTTGGTTGGTTTCTCCGAGGTTCCCTTTGGTTGCGAAACCTATCCGGAGCCGGCTGTCTGTTTGTTTGATGGCGGGGAGATCGAGATCTCGGTCTCATGGGACTCCCGTTGTCATCTTCGGCACGGATGTAACCTTCTGCAAAGTTTACAAACTCCCTCAGAGTATTCATTTTCTTCATGTGGGCTTCGTAACGCAAGGTTCCTGGACCCCCTTTGCGGAGTCCTTTCTTGATTGCGGCTAGGGCGAATTCCTCATTGAGATTTTGAATTCGCCGAGATGCTTGTATGAAACGGTTGACAAACGCACCCGTTCTTTCTCGCTGTCCCTGGACTATGTCCAGAAGCATCTCGCACGTGGCTTGCGGTGGTTTGATTATTGTATATCTTTCCAAGAACAGTTTCGCGAAGTCCTCGAATTTGTTGATGGACCTCCGGGGTAGCGTCATGTACCAGTCCCATGCTTCTCCGGTTAAGCAAGTGGTGAAGACTCGGCACATGATGGCATCGGTGGCTCCAAGAAGGCGGAGTCGCTCAAGGAACCCGTACACGAAGTTGTGTGGATCCTGAGTATCCCCACTACCTCGGAAGCTGGGAAGGGTTGTTGGGTATTTGAAATCTGTCATTGATGGGCGGTAGATGTCTCTGGACAGGGGGCCGTCTTCGATTCCCATAGGCCGAGAGTAAGTGCCTGCCTTCTGGGATTCGAGTTCGGCTAGTTTGGCCGCAAGTCTGGTTTGGATCAGTTCTTCGACTTGGGCCATGTTGATACCTCGGATTGGGGTTGGTGATCGCCGGTTCCTTCTCCGGTCATCGCGGCGAGCTCTATCCCGACCTCGGGGTGGGCTTCGTTCGCGCTCTCTATGGGAGCGAGATTGATCTCTGCGAGAAGGCCTGGACCCTCTGCCATGGTTAGCTGATTCTCGTTCGTTGTTAGGGTGGGCTCTGAGACTTTCGGTGCGTGGTCCTTCCGCGGGGTGTGGCCCCCTATTCTCATCCTGACCTTCCGGGCGTCTCCCTATATCGGGATGTACACCTGTAGGCAGGACATTTTGATCCCTGCGTTCGGATTGGACCTGTTGGTCGGGTAGTGATGGGGTATCTGTCTCATTGCCAGTTCGGACCTGTACGAACTCTTGCTCCAGATTTCTTGGCGACACATTTGCTGGTCGACTATGGACACGATTGGCAGACAAAGGTCGCGGTACAGCTACGACGGGGGGTACGATTTGGTGAACAGGTCGTAGTGGTATTTGCGGGGAACAATGGGTTGGACCTGTCACGGGATACGTCCCGTGAGCGCCTCCCGGGCCCCATTGCACAGGTGGTGCGGCATAAGGATACTGGGGGCCCGTGGGAGTGTAAGGTGTGTAAGGAGTCGCACCGTAATGATACAGCGGTGTTTGCTGAGGGTAATACGGTATGTAGGGTATCTGATATGCACCAGTTACCTGATTGTGCTCGATGTAGAGTGGCCTGGTCGCATTCCCTTCAGCGAATGAAGGTCGGGTAGCGTCGGGGCGAGGTTGAACAGGTTGAGGACCCTGAGGTCGTACCGTTGAATTATTAGGCCTCGGCCCCGGGACTTGGCTGTGGGAAGGATTTGCTGTGGGTGATGTTACCACTGGAGGTGGTGTGATTGTTACCCCAGGTGGGGTCGTCACCCCTGGTGGGAGCGGAGTTGATGTGGTCGGACGAGCCATCTAGTTCTGTGTTCGAGCCAGGCGTGGCCCCACGGTGGTTGATACGTCCTATCTCGGGAGATGAGGCCGTATGGAAGTTTTTGGGCTGGGCTGGATTCGTCCTGCCAAGGAATGGCAGGCCGAGGTGTGGATCGAGTTAGGAACTCGGGGTATTTGATGAGAGATTCGGACTCTGACCTGTATGATCTCTCTCTTAGTGAAAAATTGCGTCCCCCGTTTCATGGGAATCACTGCCTTATATATCGTCCAGCCATAACTGCCATCTCGGGCGTTTATGGAGAACGTGGGCAGTTATGTCAGCCGTTACTGGGACGTGGGCATTAAGCTAGCCGTTTCCCGGCTATCCCGTATGTCGGTTGACCTGGGCCTATTTTGAGGCTCTGGTTTGGGGCCGGCATATTGGGCCCCGGCTTAACGAGTTTTTGGGCTTTTTCATATGACGTCGGGTTGGCCTTGTTAAGGTCCGAATCCCAGTCTTTCATGGCCCAGTTTGGAACAAGTAAAAGGGCCTGTGGAACATGGCCCTATCAGCGGGTTGTTGAATTGAAAAATTTTGTATCTTGTATTGGCATTGGAATGATTGGTAGAATTGAATTGTTAATTAGGGTGTGCGGGTTGTTAATTTTCCCGACACGATTGAATTGTTCAAAATTAGAGTTTCCAAGTTTAGGGTTGAATTGTTAAATTAGGATTTATGGTTGAATTGTTAAATTAGGGTTGAATTGTTAAATTTGAGTTTAGGGTTGAATTGTTAAATTAGGGTTTAGGGTTGAATTGTTAAATTAGGGTTTAGGGTTGAATTGGTAAATTAGGGTTGAATTGTTAAATTTGGGTTTAGGGTTGAATGGTTTAATTTAAATTAGGGTTGAATTGTTAAATTTGGGTTTAGGGTTGAATTGATAAATTAGGGTTGAATTGTTAAATTTGGGTTTAGGGTTGAATTTGTTAAATTTGGGTTGAATTGTTAAATTAGGGTTGAATTGTTAAATTTGGGTTGAATTGTTAAATTTGGGTTTAGGGTTGAATGGTTTAATTTAAATTAGGGTTGAATTGTTAAATTTGGGTTTAGGGTTGAATTGTTAAATTTGGGTTTAGGGTTGAATTTGTTAAATTAGGGTTGAATTGTTAAATTAGGGTTGAATTGTTAAATTTGGGTTGAATGGTTAAATTTGGGTTTAGGGTTGAATTGATAAATTTGGATTTAGGGTTGAATTGTTAAAATCGGGTTGAATTGTTAAATTAGGGTTTAGAGTTGAATTGTTAAATTAGGGTTGAATTGTTAAATTAGAGTTTAGGGTTGACAGAAATGGAGTTTATAAGTTAGGGTTTATAAATCAGGATTTATAAGATAGAATCTTCTGTTTATTGAAATGTAGTATGGTCAGAACTAGACGGGGACGTGCATGGGATGTCCCTCTGGAGACGGGGGAGAGTTCACATGATGCAGAGGATTCCGGTACAGCGGCATCCGGTGCAGCGGCATCCGGTGCAGAGGCATCCGGTGCAGAGACGTCCGGTGCATATGCTCCCTTTGGAGATTATCCCCCTCACCATCCTGACACATTTAGTCTTCTTCTGTGGACCCCACATGTCAGGCACCGTGTCTCACTTGCATCTATGGAGGTATGTTGGTTCTGTATTCCTAATTTAAATAACATTATTTAATTAGACGTTTATATTGAAATAATTGTAAAATACAGGACACGACAATGATGACAGTGAGGCATCGCACCCCCGAGATACCATACGTCCGTCATCCATTGATGGAGCAGTGCATTCTTCAGCTCGGGTTGTATCAGTTGGCCACCATGCCTCACTGTGATATTGACCAGGCCCTCGTTTGCGGTCTAGTGGAGAGATGGCGACCGGAGACGCATACATTTCACCTTCCGGTTGGGGAGATGACAGTCACACTAGGTGACGTCAGCGCCTTATGGGGTTTACGGATAGATGGCGACCTCATCGGTGGTGTCTCAGACCATCCGGACCTGTTGCACATGATACCGGAGCTGCTGGGGGCCGCTCTGACGGACTTGCAGAAGAAGAAGAAGAAGAAGAAGAAGAAAGGAGAAGAGGAGGAGTGCCGGTATTCCAAATACTGCATTAGTCTTGCGGCGCTCCGCAGTTACTTCCACCGGCGTAGGATCACCCCCGATACACGTGACGAGCAGACCGTTCTGAGGTAATCACAAACAGTTGTAAATTAAAATATGTTATGGATTCAACAAAAATTGTAGTTATTTATGTCTCTAATTTATATTGCAGGTACGTGAGGGCGTTTGTCATGGATTTATGTGACAGCATCATGTTTGTCGATTCCAGCGGTGACGCAGTTCCGATTATGTTCCTCTCTCTGTTGAGAGACATTCAGCGGCCGTCGAAGTGGAACTGGGGTGGAGCCGTGCTCGTCCACTTATACCGAGGCTTGTGTCATGCTTGTCTGGTAAGTTTGTACAAATATTTTAATTTTTTTATTATAAATATTAGGGTTCCATATTTACCAGAAGTGCACCGCATGTCCAAAATTTAGGCGACGAACAAGCAGATTGCCGGACCCCTTCTTCTACTCCAGCAGTGGTCCTGGTCGGTGCCATATGGGGTACGGTGCCATATGGGGTACTCCCCACACATACGAGGACACGGCAGGGGGAGGACCGTGGGGATTTCGTATGTCCGGGGTCAGCTCCAGATGCTTCACGAGGCGAGCATCACCTGGTACCCCTATCGTCTGTTCTACGATCGGGGCCTTCTGTGCCAGCTGACATTAGAGCAGAGACATCTCTCGTTTTATCGGGGGCCGTGCGTATGCTTCTGGATAATTGAGTATCACTATCCTGATCGAGTGCCCCGTCAGTTTGGCTTGGATGCCTATGTCCCTGATTTTCCAGAGTTGGGCGAGCAGCAGACCACCCAGCTGCACAGGTAACTACCCACTGCCTTATTGTTTGTCTATTTTATTACTTGTTTAAAATACACGTTACTAATTAATTTATATTGCAGCACTAAACACAACAAGCCCAAAGTCAACTGGAGCACGTGTTTCTGTGAGCATTACCAGCGTGCTGCAAGGCCGGAGGACCCCACCTCCAGCTCCATATGCCCCTATGCCGGTCGGGCCTTGGAGATTGCGATATTTAGTCTGGTACCAGAGATGGGGCATGCCAACGATTTATCTACAGGGGGACTATGGTGATGCTCTTCGACGGAGACTCACGAGTGACGGGTCTAGGACTTACTTGCCTTTCGGCCCGATCCATGCTCGTTCGGTATGTTTAAATGAAACTGACATGCTTAAAAAATTGTAGTTATTTATTCATCTTCTAATAATAATAATGAAAATACAATGTGTGCAGATTTTGATGGGTATTAGAGGAGTGGCACACAGCTTGGTGTGCATGGCGAGAAAAAGTTGGAGAGCGATAGGATGTCAAATGCTCTAACACAGTGCACCGATCGTGGAGGACTCTGGCTGGGATGGGCGCCTCGTTAGTATGTTGCACGATGCTGGGGAGGACATCAATTGGCGTGAGATAAAGGCCTCACCACCAGATCCGGAGCAGCCTAGAGCCCCTATCTACGCTGAGGAGATGCCGCCACCTCCTGCAGTAATAATATGTCATACAAATGATCATTATTGATACCTCGCATATTTAGTCTATTTTAGGCCTGTTTTAGTACCAGATTCGTGCCATAATTCACCAGAATCATGTGCATTTCATCGATATATCTTTAGAATTTGGTACTGCTGAGTGTTTGTTTGTTTTCTGCAGGTTTGGAGCAAAACACACGAAGAAATGGCGATTCACATGATGAGGTACGACCCTTACCAGGCTTGGTACGGGTCGGACCATACTTAGCCGTTTTCAGCTCTTCACGCCTGGTACGGCCAGGCCGTACCAAATTGGTACGGGCCGTACATGAAGGCGTCCTGACAGATTCAAATTTGGGCAGAGGCTATTTAAGGCGGGGAACTCTCCAGATTTCGTATCAATTCCATTCCAGATCGATTTGAGAGCACAGTAAGAGAGAGAAAGAGAGCTAAGGAGCTAGGAGCAAGAAGGAAGGAAGAGGAAGAGGCGAAACTCGACGGATCTAGCTTCCTCCTCTCGATCCCTTCGATCCATGGCTATCTCTCTCCCTTTTATTGTATTTTTAGATATTATCATGTGCTGTGAGTAGTTCTTTTAGTTTCTAGGGTTAGAGATTGATTCTTGATTTGTTTTGACTTTCTTTGACTTGTACTTTGTATGAACTCTTTAGTTTGATTGATTGTGATCTTATTTGCTATCTTTTGCTTTGCTTGCTGTGATTGTTGTATGATGTCCCTTTAGGTTTAGATCGAACCTATCAAGGTCATGTGATCATCTCAATCTCTCATCCAAATCAAATGCTTAGGGTAGAATAGTTCGAATTGAAGCCGAGAGGTTGAATTCTCCTCTAATCGACAGATTAGAGGGTGCCTTAGACCTCCAATCAACCAGCTAGGGTAGATCTGTACCAATACACGAGAGTTGAGGTGTAGAAATCCCTAAAAGGCAATCAATTGCATTCCAACCTAGATCTTGATCCAACAAACGATGGTTGAGGGTTAGGAACCTTAGGTATGGTCAATTGAACCTTTCTAAAGAGTTTAGCACAAGGTACCAGCAAGGAAATGCATTCACTCGAACTGGTAGGTTCTGTTCTGGGAAGCCAGTACGGGTCTTACCAGGGTGGTACGGCCTTGCCTTACCAAGTGAAGTACGGCCTAGCCGTACCAACTTGGTACGGGCCGTACCACTAGAGGCAGATCACAGATGAAGTCTGAAACCCTGGAAACGCCTTTTATCCATAATCAAAACACAATTTACATTTCTTCTAGCATTTTATTTCATTGTTTGAATTGTTTGATCTGACCCTTTAGGAAATTAAACACCAAACCAAACATTTTTCACTTCTAGTTTTTGATTGAGTTTGATAGAATCTAACCTCGCAATTAACCGTCCCTGTGGATCGATACCCGATTATACTACTCGATAGGGGTTGTGCACTTGCGACCCTTACTCGTGAAGTGTAAACGCGGTTTTAAAAGGTACGCCCTCAAGCGTACCGAAACTTGCGTTGCGTTTCTGCGCGAACAAGTTTTTGGCGCCGTTGCCGGGGACGGTAACCAATTGCTTAGTTAGGTTTTACCTTACTTAGTTAATCTAGACTTTATCTTGTATCCTTTATTTTCTTTTATTTTGTTTCGTTTCTTTTATTTATTTATTTTCTCTTTTTCAGGAACACTATGGCGATTACTATCTGAGGAGCTCAAGACACCATGGATCTCATGTACAACATGACGACAGACCAACATTGGTTTGGCCGCGACAATTTTCAAGCTGGAGGAGGCGGCCGATCCAAAGCTGATCAGATCACAGCTCTATATGCTAGAGCTGCCGAGCTAGAGGAGGCCATGATCGCAGCTCTATATGCTAGAGCTGCCGAGCTAGAGGAGGCCATGGAGAGTTATTCAATCAGAATGAGCATGAGGGAAGCCAGAAACCAGAAACCACAGCCATGTGCCATGTGTGGGGACAGGAGACACTCTTATGAGTATTGCCCACTGGCTGATTGGAGTGAGGAACCGGAGCAGGATGGCTATATCAGCAACAACAATTGCAATTTCTACGACCCTGCTCCATTCGATGACTCGAACAATTGCGTATTCCAACCCGACCCACCCGAGCCGTACGTTGATCCCGCTGAGATCGAATTCATACACGAGCAAGGCAAGATGAATCAGATGATGTGGGAACATATGCAGAGCATGTCCACTCAGATGGCTGCTCAACAAAATCAAATGGCCGCTCAAAACAATCTGTTGGAGCAGTTGAGTCACATCATCACCTCACGCCAATCTCAACCTGAAAAGCTGCCAGCTCAGCCAGAATGCGAAGGACCAGCCCAGCCAACAGACCAGACCGCACTTGACGCGACCCGCATCATTGAGACACGACCCGCATCTCCACCTGAAGAGCATATGGACGCGACCCGCACACCACCCGATGCGACCCGCATGCCGTGTTCTGATGACCTGGAGACCAAAGGAAGCGAGTCGGATTGGTCAACATGCGATGCCATTCCACCTGATGTGACCCGCGTCAAGACCCAGACAGAGCGGCTGACTCCTGAGCTCAAGCCTCTTCACCTCAGGTATGAATTTCTAAACCCAAATAGATGTTGTCCTGTGATCATAAGTGCAGATCTTGAACCCGATCGGACTGCTTCACTCTTGGAGAAATTGGAAGCGCACAAAAGCGCGATCGGGCGCTCGATCAAGAACTTGATGGGAATCTTGCGGATTTTTCTGATGCAAGAGTATGATCGCACGGTTCGTGTTCCTCAGAAGTGGGTGCTCCCACCAGTGCCACCTGATCCACCTCCCACCGATGACTGAGCGGGTATGTTTTCTCTTTCCCTTTTGCTTCTATATCTCTTTATCTTTCAGTCTTGAAGCATTGAGGACAATGCTCAGGCTAAGCTTGGGGGGGAAGACGACTTTTGTATCTTAGGATTTACTTTTGTGTTTTAGGATTTATTTTGATTGCACTTAGGTCATTTTTACTTTTCTCTTGCATTGTTAGGTGAAAAATTTGCTTGATTGTTTCGATTAGGGACTTGTTTGAAAACTTTTGTTTGTGAGTTGGATGACCTTGGGAAATTAGAACTAACCTCATAATTGACCAAACAAAACTGATTACGAACAAATGGTTTGAGATTTGTAAAATTGGAAACTTGAATGTCGAGATAGCATTTAGAAACCGAATTGTGCCTTTCAAATGTGGAAATAGGGATTTCAAATAAAGAAAAGTTGGGATATCCGTTGGTGTGAATGAACACTAGTGGATGTGTGTATTCATGGTATGTGCGAAAAAAAAAAAAAGAAGAAGAAAAAGAAAAAAAGAAAAAAAAAAGATGAAAAGATGGAGAACATAAGAGTACTGGCAATAAGCCTTGAATGGGCGCCTTTGAGCTCGTCTCCCAATTAGAAATGAAAAAAATAAAATTTTTGCACATATCAACACACGAAGTCCGCAACTTTCTGACCTAAGCTTGATTCAAGCTTGGGGGTGCCAAAAAGGGAAAATCTCTACAAACGAAGGCATGGTTTAGTGAAAGAATGATAAATCGATAAATTCGAGTAATCAACTTTGCAAGACTTGAAACATTTAGAGTTTGAGGTTTTATTAATCAATTTGTGAGGTGAATCACAATTGACCAAGGGAAGTCCGAATCATAGCAAAAAGATTCTTGCGTTCTTTTATTGTAGCAATCATGTAAGTTTTCACATTTAGACTTGTATCCGCATTTAGATTTAGTTGTCCAGCACTTTTACCCGAGTTTGAAACTTTTTGCTTGAGGACAAGCAAAGGTTCAGCTTGGGGGAATTTGATACCTCGCATATTTAGTCTATTTTAGGCCTGTTTTAGTACCAGATTCGTGCCATAATTCACCAGAATCATGTGCATTTCATCGATATATCTTTAGAATTTGGTACTGCTGAGTGTTTGTTTGTTTTCTGCAGGTTTGGAGCAAAACACACGAAGAAATGGCGATTCACATGATGAGGTACGACCCTTACCAGGCTTGGTACGGGTCGGACCATACTTAGCCGTTTTCAGCTCTTCACGCCTGGTACGGCCAGGCCGTACCAAATTGGTACGGGCCGTACATGAAGGCGTCCTGACAGATTCAAATTTGGGCAGAGGCTATTTAAGGCGGGGAACTCTCCAGATTTCGTATCAATTCCATTCCAGATCGATTTGAGAGCACAGTAAGAGAGAGAAAGAGAGCTAAGGAGCTAGGAGCAAGAAGGAAGGAAGAGGAAGAGGCGAAACTCGACGGATCTAGCTTCCTCCTCTCGATCCCTTCGATCCATGGCTATCTCTCTCCCTTTTATTGTATTTTTAGATATTATCATGTGCTGTGAGTAGTTCTTTTAGTTTCTAGGGTTAGAGATTGATTCTTGATTTGTTTTGACTTTCTTTGACTTGTACTTTGTATGAACTCTTTAGTTTGATTGATTGTGATCTTATTTGCTATCTTTTGCTTTGCTTGCTGTGATTGTTGTATGATGTCCCTTTAGGTTTAGATCGAACCTATCAAGGTCATGTGATCATCTCAATCTCTCATCCAAATCAAATGCTTAGGGTAGAATAGTTCGAATTGAAGCCGAGAGGTTGAATTCTCCTCTAATCGACAGATTAGAGGGTGCCTTAGACCTCCAATCAACCAGCTAGGGTAGATCTGTACCAATACACGAGAGTTGAGGTGTAGAAATCCCTAAAAGGCAATCAATTGCATTCCAACCTAGATCTTGATCCAACAAACGATGGTTGAGGGTTAGGAACCTTAGGTATGGTCAATTGAACCTTTCTAAAGAGTTTAGCACAAGGTACCAGCAAGGAAATGCATTCACTCGAACTGGTAGGTTCTGTTCTGGGAAGCCAGTACGGGTCTTACCAGGGTGGTACGGCCTTGCCTTACCAAGTGAAGTACGGCCTAGCCGTACCAACTTGGTACGGGCCGTACCACTAGAGGCAGATCACAGATGAAGTCTGAAACCCTGGAAACGCCTTTTATCCATAATCAAAACACAATTTACATTTCTTCTAGCATTTTATTTCATTGTTTGAATTGTTTGATCTGACCCTTTAGGAAATTAAACACCAAACCAAACATTTTTCACTTCTAGTTTTTGATTGAGTTTGATAGAATCTAACCTCGCAATTAACCGTCCCTGTGGATCGATACCCGATTATACTACTCGATAGGGGTTGTGCACTTGCGACCCTTACTCGTGAAGTGTAAACGCGGTTTTAAAAGGTACGCCCTCAAGCGTACCGAAACTTGCGTTGCGTTTCTGCGCGAACAATTATTAAGCGTCTCTTTAAAAGATCATTCTTATTAATTTATCTTCATTTCTGCAGATGATGACTCGGGTTGGGCGATCCACCAATGGGTGTTGAACAACAACGCGTGGAATGCGTACTACAACGAGCATGGCGTTCCAGTGCAGCATACTGAGGTAGCAAAAGTTCATTATTTAATTAATTTACTCGTTACTTCTATGTCTTTAATTTAACATTGTTTACATGCAGGATGAAGCTGCCGCCGCCGCCGTTTTCTCATTGGATGACCCCACTAGATATGAGGGCGGATGGGAGCCAGCTAGCTCCCACCGACCGCAGTATATGGAGCCCAGACAGCACGACGGCGAGGCCAGTGGGAGTGGGGCACAGACTGCAGATGGCTTTGCCTCTGCTATATTTGGCACACCGCCTCCGGCCACGTATCCTCCTACTTGGGAGACCAATCCGTGGGTGTTGCGTACACAGGCGGGGATCCATGGGGAGCATGCATTACACCTGGGGGAGGACTCATGGGCGCGCGAGGTCGTACACGATGACATGCAGGTGGATGAGGTTCCCCAGAGGCGTCCGCCGTCACAGAGGGACCGCCATGCACCTACTAGGTTGGAGCTCTCCGGACCTCGCCCTCGTCATCGCCGTTAGGGTTTTTATATTTTTTTAGTTTGATAGGTTTCTAGTACTTTATGTTTGGATTATTATATTTCATGTTTGGACTGTTATGTTTCATGTTTAGACTTACCATTTAGATTACCTACTTTTGTTTTTTAGACATACTATTTAGATTACCATTTAGAAACATTTAAACATTAACAAACTTAATATAAAACTAATCAATTATATTAAAACTACACAATTACATAACATATAAAAATAATCGTCAACTATAAAAATATAATCGTCAACAAATAATAAATATATATCATACAATTTAATATAAAACATTCAAACAAATCATTACAACAATTTAATATAAAACATTCAAACAAATCATTACAACAATTTAATATAAAGCATTCAAACAAATCATTACAACAATTTAATATAAAGCATTCAAACAAATCATTACAACAATTTAATATAAAACATTCAAACAAATCATTATAACAATTTAATATATAACATTCAAACAAATTAAAACATAAAACCGCCATAAAAAAAATAACAATAGCGGACCGCCCAGCAGCTGGGCGGTCCGCTATGAAGAGTGGACCGCCCAGCTGCTGGGCGGTCAGGTGGGGAAATTGGACCGCCCAGTGCACGGGCGGTTGGGGTAGAAATAAAAATAAGTTTGGAGTGGGAGCAGATTTGATAATTTGTTTTTTTTTTGGTATTAATAAAAATATCGGAAGAATTAGATATAGAAGAGTTTTTTGCATAATTTGCTTATTCTAGAATATCGAGAAAATGTTAATTTCATAACTTTGCCATTCCAAAATTATGTTTTTGGTAGTTTTGTATTAATTGGGCGGTAAAATAGTTTTTATTTTGATAATAATTTTTTATCACCTGTCACACAATAAATAGATTATTATGTGGGATTCATTATGTTTCCGAATTCTAAAATAAAAATACCGTCACTGTTTGAAAAAAAATGTAATTGTATTTTATATTATAATAAATAGCAATTAAATTAAATACATATTAGAATTAATAAACGAAGGAGAGGACAAGAGGCAGGGCCGGACCCACCTTGAGCCAGCTGCCCCTTCCGAATTTTGAATTAAGTAGAAAAATACGAGTTTGGTACCATTTTGTTTCTCTCTGAAAATTGTTTTGCTTCTCTCTGGAACTGGAAAATCCGCCAGACCAGTTCAAAAACACTGTTAATGAGAAATTTTGTTGTTTTTATAATTAAATTTATAGAAATTTACGAATCCGGACTAACTTTGTTGTATTTTAATATGTAAAATGATATTATTTTGTAGTTTTTATTATATAAGACTATACTATTTGTTTTATTATGTTGATTATTTTTTATCTAGTATCTAATTAGTTAATGTGTTTGAATCCGATTTCTACCTCTCTCTGATAGAAATTATGCGTTCGCACCTGACAATAGGTAGAGGCGAAAGGCGGAGAGAGGGGAGAGAGAAGAATTTTACTGATGAGGGTGGAATTGAGGAAGGGGGAGAGGTGGCGGAGAGAGGAGACATACAAGAGAGGTGAGACGAGTTTGTCGGCAAAAGAGCGGAAGGTGGAGGTGGGGAAGGTGGAGATGGAGATGGAATGAGAGATGAGGAAGCAAAGGAGGAAGATCGGAATTAGATACATAATAGATCGGGATTTAAAAGAAAAAAAAGATTAGTAGAGGAAGATCCGGCGGCGGACTGTTAAAGGCAATTGAAGGCTTATTCGGATGTTTGGAAGAAAAAACAGAGAATATAATTTGAAGAAAGAAATATTTTTCCTTATTAATATATCATACTAAATGATTTAAAGTTTTGATTTTATAGTGACTATTGGTTATTGAAAAGACATTAGTCGAATTTGGAGATATCAATTGATTAATAGATTTAGTCAACCAGTTTTTTACAACACTGAAATTTACAAGTTATACTATTTGGACATGCATTGGTTCTATTATTTACTTCCCGAATTTTTATTCATAAGAAAATAAAAAACATATATTAAAAATAGAAATTGGTGTGAAGAAAATTTAAAAATGGGAAGGCAGTAACGAGCCATGGCGTCCATGCAGGACGTCATGGCACATCTCAACACCATGAAAAAAACGAAAAAAAAAAAAAATTAAGTGGGACGCCATGGCACATCTCAACACCCGAAAAAAAAAACAAAAAAAAAACAAAAATGGGCTAAGGTTGGAGTACACCGCATGTTCTTTTTTTGTTTCTTTAGTTGGGTTGGTACCATGATAGCTCACTTTTTTTTTCTTTTTTTCGGTGTTGAGATGTGCCATGGCGTTCCACTTAAATTTTTTTTTTCGTTGCTCATGGCCGCCTTCTCATTTTTAAAATTCCTGAACAGCGTTTCTTATTTTTAATATTTTTTTTTTCCATTTTCTTATGAATAAAAATTTCGGATTTACTTGGGTCTGCTGTGGGCGGGAGGATTGGTACTCCAAGGCCTATTATTTATTTATTATTATAATATCACTTGTGGGCTTTATTAGTGAAGGATTTCTTTTTTGTTTAATCTAAGTTTGCAATGTAAAATACTTTTCTGTTATAATAACACAAAGAAATAAAATATAAAAGAAAACTTTATCAAACAAGATATAAAGAGGAGAGAATAAACATTGGTGCAAAGCTCATAGCAGCATCATAGAAACTAATTAAAAATGCAACCCCCTTTAGTTTACTATCTAACACAAAAAAGTATCCCAATTAAGTTCAACAGTCAAACTGTAACATTTAATTTGTGGTCAAACTAAACTCGCCGGGCAATGGCCACTGTCTCGTCCCCCTCTTCTCCGGTTGAATCCATTTTTGAACCAAATGAATCAAAGTCAAAGGTAACTTAATTTGACACCGCCTTGCTTACCTTTGGTTGATCCTTCGCCAAATGATCCCTCCCAATCACCAAATGACTGGGCTTTAGTCGAAAAGGTTCTAGTAATAAAAGACGGCCACCTATCCGAACTGCCAAATCGAATGCTCCTCCCCATTTGGATGCTTCCTTCGCGGTAACCCCGCCTAGAGCTTGCCTCGCCTTGGCCAGGGAATGAGTGGAGACTCCGAGCTTGTCTCGCTTGTCCCGGCGCAATGATTTCTTTCCTGATATGATCAGCTATAGCTAATCTGGGATTGAACTTGTTGACACTCCCCACATCTGGCCTTACCGAATTTGCACGCAGGGCTCGCTTCTGGCTTCCGATCCTCTCCAATTCAATTGCCTCTTGCCTTCTCCTCTTCTCGTCTTCATGCTCATCAACATCAATTACAACTACTGAATCGGGTTGGTTTGATGGGTTGTGCGTCTCATCGGCTCGTGTCAAACTACTCGACTCGACTCCTTCGGTTTGCTCTGACTGTTGGTTCAGATTAGGAGTTAGGATGCACCGGCAAAGCGGACATGTCACGTGAGACAAAAGCCATTTGTCGATACAATCAGGATGGAACATGTGGCTGCACTTGGGGAGGAGACGAATATTCTCGTCATCTTGGAATTCACACAAACAAACGGCACACTCGACCGACCCCTTTCCAATCTTGTGCTCCTTCACCTCCGAGTAAACCATTATCGGAAAGGTCTCTAGCACAGCTGCATCAAGACCTCGTTGTGCACCACAACATTTTGAGATGCACCACAGGAAAAAGAACACACAGATGAAATCTATTATAATGCCAATTAAATTATATAAAGAATCGTTGTCGTTTGTTGATGGTGGTGACGATTGCGCTTCTATTGCTGGCAAAAGTATCACCAGAAGAAACACCAGCATCAAACCGAGCGAGTTTCTCGCTCGGCTAATGGCCACTGGGTGACCATTAGACCGCCACATTTTATGATGGTAGCTTGAGAAAGAAGGAAGATGAATGAGATTGAGGTTCTTATAAGGAGGCCGGGTTCAGATGAAGCGAAGGCCTCTAAAAAAGAAGGGAACCTTTTTTTTTGCAACTAAAAAAAGGAACTCAAAGCCGGGAAGGGAATGGTTGAAAATTAGAATGCATTACAATTGGAATGCATTACAATTGGAAAAGTTTCTGATCCGGTGGTCCAGAAAATTTTACTTTTTTTACTGTTCACCGTTGGATCAGCGATTTTCAAAGTGGCTTAATAAATAGTAAAAAAAATTCAAAAAATGTAAAATTTGGTCTCCAAGCACATTTCAATATTTATAACATGTTGAACGGTTCGGATCGGTTGTTTGGATTTTCAAAATCCAAAAGTAGGCCGAAGTAAAGGGGTGGGTTTACTTTGCAAAGCACCGTAGCCTTACTCATATATATATATATATATATATATATATATATATATATATATATATATATATATATATATATATGATTGTAACTAAAGTCAATTGACTAAACAACATATTATGCAAAATGAAACATAAAGAAGAAGAACTAATTATTAGTTGAACTATTTCACTCAACCAATCTGAACAATGCGAAACACAAAATTTTATCTCCCAATTTTTTTTTCTTAGACGAGTATTCTTAAATCGCACATATTAAAATATTAGAAGAAAACAGAAAGAAAAGATACATTTTTTTTCTTTTACCTATTTGTATTTGGAAAAATATATAAAGATATCTGACGTTGTAAGACCTTCGCATGTCCTTCGATTTTCGTGTTATTGGCTTCATTTGCTTTTATTTCTAGTAATCATTAATTATGCGGGGGATAAATCTTTTGTTACGTTATAGGATAGAAGACTAGACATAGAAGAGAACATTTTTTTTTTTTTGGCAAAATCTGAAAGAAAATGAAATAATGTGTAATAAATTAGATCTTCCTTGTAAAAGTAGCTATTCCATAATGATTCTTTCATGCAAAGGGTTTTGTCGAAAACTTCTTATTATGAAAATTTCTCTCCAATTATTTTATTTTGATAAATATTATCATTAAGAATCAATCTATTTTAATATCATTCATAGATATCGTTGAATAATTATTTTTTTATTGGTCTATTTTTTTTTATGAAAATATTTTTTGTTCTCTTATAGGAGATTCATGTTACAATGCACGGATAAAATACTAGTAAAATTTATAGGTTCAATCTTTTAATACATGAAACTGTACCCGTTAAAAAAAATATAAATCAGAGAATAAAAAAGTATAAATCAGAAAATATTAAGGAAATTGATACACTTTATACGTGTCCAAATACTGATGGTAGTGTTCAGCACATTCTCTCTAGAGCTCGTGAAAACTCTTTAGATGACTAAAGAGTCTTAAACTTGCCAAACACTTGCTCCTTTACAAAGCTTAAAATCAATTTATTAAACCTTCTTTTGCCCACTTTCTTAAACTTGCTCTAATTTTTAAGTCAACATTCTACATGGCTTAAGCAATTGAACCTCCTTGAGAAAGCTTAAAACAGATGTTACAACGGTACCTGACTGCTCGGAGCAAAAAAAGAAACTTGAATCAATTTTGAGAATGATTAATAATAAATAATAATCGTTTTTTCTTCCCAACTAAATTTAGAAAACTATATATGCATGCATCATCTTGCAAGATGCTTGATTGCTTTCACATGCTTTCAAAAATTAGAAAATATATTATGGCGTGTTTATATTTTGTACTCATTACTTCCATATTTGCAATAAAGAAGCTGTAACTTGGTGATCGAAGTTGAGCCATCCATCCAATTTGATTTTAGCACAAATCGAAGTTGATGAGCCATCAATCCAATTTAAATTTAGCTCAAATTTGATTTTTTTTTTTTTTTTTTTTTTTTTTTTTTTTTTTAAGATCACAGTGAATTTGTTGTGAATACCTGATTACTTTAACAGCATTAGAGCAGCTGAAATTGGAAGTTTTGTTAGCTACCGAAATACCCAAGTGTCGATCAGTTAATGAAATTGGAAGTTTTGTTGTGAATACCTGACTACTGACAATGGAATTAACCTGATATATTAATCTTAACAACCGGCATATATAAAATTATAAACTAAATATGGGATGTTTCTATGTGCAATATATATATATGTTTCTTACGGACAATGAAAACAATTGGTGCATGTCTTACAGTTCATCCAATAGAAAATGACAATCAGCTAGCTACTTTAAGACAAAAGGTGGGAAGGAATATTATTGGAACACATTATTTGGTGGAACAGAAAAAGAGTAAAAGAAGGTAAATTTTTATGTTTATTATATATAGTAATTTCAAAAGTCCAAACACCATTCGTTATATAAAAAAATATGAGCAAGTTATCTGTATACATATTTTGACTCAGTGCATGTATGTCGAAGATGAAATTCAACTGTCTTAAAATGAAGCCAAAGACTAGGGGGGTATTGGTCTACAAAGCCAAAGACTTGAAAGAGTTCATGATTACATCCTCGAATGCATTAATACTCTCTAAAACTTCCTGGTACACTCCCAACTCAGTAAGCATCTTGATCACATTTCTCATTAGCCCGTGGTTTATCACCTCACCCATCCTCTCTCTATGTATTTCCTCAAGTAGTGAGTCAACCAGCAAAGTTTGGATCTTTGCTGAGTGGATTATGTGGTCCCGCCAGAGATTGAGCCCGACTTCTTTGATAGGTGTCTTGTGGTGGGCCGGTACGTAGGTGCGATCCATGTACATCAGTATATCTCGAATTTTTTGCATGGACTCAGTATAGTCGGTCCATTTGCGGTTCAGTTCATCTAGAAATGAGCCTTGAGCTGACTCTATTGATTTCCTCATTTCTTCAAGGTGCCTAGTAACTGTCACAACTAATCCATTGTATTGCATCTCGCCAAATTTGCGCAAAACCATGCTATATGCAGTCCTGCAAAATAGATACTCGTAAGAAGAAAGAAAGAATTTCAAGAGAAATTCTTCTTTTCCCATTCAAAATCATGATGTATATCTGATTTTTTTTTCCTTTTCATATGCTTTATGACATCTTTAGGCATAAATTGTGTTAACAAGGAAATAACAAAAATTGCATATGGATTCATTAAGCTGATCTGAAAAATAGAACATTAATCTCAATTTGCTCGTGTCTTTCTCCTAGACTATCAACAAGGATATAGTTAAAGAACACATTCAAGAAAGCTTCTAGGACTTGTTATTTGCTGCAAGCCAGGTGCTTACAGAAAAAAAAAACACAAATAAGAGAAGAAAAGGGTTTTCAATTTTCTTTGTAGTATTATACTATCTACTTTATACACCTCAGCTGATGCTAACTTTCCAATTATAAAGTTTATAGCTACACAATTATAGGCATTAGAGATAAGAAACTTGTGATCCAGTACCAGTACCAGTAATGTACTGCGCTTGACAATCTCTCTACCAAAACTTTTTTGCATACATAAGATGCAGCCCTCAAACAAATCAATTGTAAATTTATTCTATCTATTAAAGAGAGCTATCGATATTTTTTTCCTTTTTTATTACTGCAAGTTAGTAAGAACAAAAGCATTCGCTAACTTTGCAATGACAGACTTACAATTAAAGTCCAACCAAACTGAGAAGTAAATATATTTGAATAGTACAGGTTACTAAAACTTTAAACAGCTCACTAAAATTATGTGCAACAGAGTTCAAAAATGGGGGCCTCGCGCTGGAAAGGCGGTCCAGAGGGACTGACAACTATGCAGGAAACTATTGTGTTTTGTTAGCGGCAATATTTGCTAGTTAAAATTTAGCTTTTGTTTTCTATAGAAGGCCGTTTGGCATTCATCCTTGTAAATAAACTTTTTTGGTATCAATATATCTGTTGCCGCCAACCATAAAAAAAAAAAAAAAAAAAAATTATGAGCAACAGACCCAAAGAAACTATGATGAGAAAAACAAACCTAACTGGAAACTATTGCCTAACTTCCCATCCAATACTTAATTAGACATTCTTTTAGGTGCTCCCCAATTTTCCAATTATTACATATTTCTTCCAC
Organism: Carex myosuroides; assembly: GCA_028015225.1. Classification (NCBI taxonomy): domain Eukaryota; kingdom Viridiplantae; phylum Streptophyta; class Magnoliopsida; order Poales; family Cyperaceae; genus Carex; species Carex myosuroides. The sequence continues at coordinate 16,874,300 of CM051474.1, read as the reverse complement.
AAATGACAAACCTAACCACAGGACATCAGGAGTACTAAATCAAAAGCATAGTTCCCATTGTTCCACATCCACGGGAGAACCACGTGCAATTAATTATAAAAACAAGCGTTACCTGTAAAGCTCTTCCATGCTTAGTTCCCTGTCGTTGTGATTGAAAATCTGGTTAATCCCGTGCTCGATAATTTGCCATGCGCGATCAGCGTAATTGGGATCGACCTCTATCCTGGACGGGAAGACCGCTAACTTGAAGATTTTTCGTTGATTACTCATCGCTCAACTCTCCGGAGAACTAGGGTTTTGGGGAAGTGTTAGGAGAGGAAAAGAAACGAGAGAAAAAACAGACTTTCAATGGAAGAAAACTCAACCGTTTAAATACCTTCTGCACGAATCTCAAAGCTCAAATAATACTGGTCCAAAATATGAGATATCTCAGAGGATACGCCGACATTTTTATTAATATCCAAAGTTAATTACAAATTAATAAATGTAATGGGGATTTTTGGGTTTTTTCCAAAAATGGCTAAACCGGTCATTTTTTTACCGGTTTCCTCTCCCTCGGAAACTGGCCAGAAAATTGCCGGTTTCTGGCATTTTTTTTTTTTAGAGAGAAACTATGGGAGAGCAAGATAATGAATTCTAACTCTGAAAATTCGAATTTTTTTTTGTTTAAATTATTTGTTAGATTACTTCTTTTGATATATAATTATTATACTAAAATACGCTAAATTACTTGAAATTATGTTGAATTACATTAAATTACGCTAAATTACTTGAAATTATGTTAAATTACACTAATTTCGCTAATTATAATGAAATACGGTAAATTACGCTAAACTACGCAAAATTACGCTAAATTAGGCCGATTTTGTGCTATCATTCATAAATCATAAAAAAATAGTAAAAAAGTTTACAAATAGTAAAAATTGGTATTCTACAAGTTTATTATGTAACTAATTTACTGAACTACTTAGATCGGATAATGGAAATGAAAATTTTAATCGGAAACTTCAACTCATGTTTTGAGGCTCTTCCCTTTGCTTTTTTGGCAATTCTGAATTTTCACATCTCGCATTGTCGGCACTAACACATGCGTATTTTCGCAAGCTTTCCGAAAAGTGGTCATTTGCTGAAATCGGACACTTGAGCGCCGTTTTTTTATGGCCGTTTGAAGTTTCGTCGTTATTTTTCGCCTTCTCAGTAAAGATATCATCCATATTCAAATGTAATTTACAGAAATTTACCGTATTTTAGCGTAATTTAACATAATTTAACAGTAGAACACAACATGTACTGAAATCATAATTATATCATGTGTAATATTGGAATTTCTTTTATTTTTAAAAGTATGTTGATATTTTCTATTTTTTTATATGTAAAGTAATTTTAATTTAGAATTAAAAAAAAATGCTTTCTAAATTAACTATTTCGATTGGCTCTCGTCTCCGTCGCTCTCTCTTCTGTAGTAATAATTGCTAACGTGGTCACAAAAAGTTACTTGTATAGGTGTAGAGAGGTTTAGAACCAATGTAAATGTTCTTATATCACGTTAGAACCAAAATTGGAAGTTTTGTTAGCTACAGAAATAGCCAAGTGTCGGTTAGGTGTACTGACAATGGAATTAAGTTGACACAATCTCGACAATCAGCATTTGTAATTCAAAATTTGGGATGTTTCTATGTGATACATAAACAAACGGTGACAATGAAACAATTGGTGCATATCTTACAATTAATTCATCCGAAGATTGGTGCATATCATACAACCGTTCGAATTACACCTGCGGCTAATCGAGACAAAGCGGGGTCCGCCAAGATAATGCCAAAAAGTGGAGGTGCTACCAGGATACCTGATGCTGGTTCGGCAGCTGCTAGAGGAATGGTATTCTCGCCCAAAACAAAGGCCCAGTAGGAAAACCAAATTTGGGCCCATGTGCTAGGAAATTCAGTTGGAGAAGGCCTACAATCCCTCTCAGCAATGCCCAAGTGACAAAAAGAATTATAGAGTCCGCAGGATCCAAAAGAAAGATTAATAATCAGGCCCAACAGCAAATAGTGAAGAAGAAAATCGGCAAAGGAAAGGGAAAGGACGAGTCAGAGGTCCTCTTCAATCTGGAAGGCTTTTTGAAGTACGGTACAATACGAGCACATTTCCAAATTAGCGGAGGGATGCGGTTTTAGTAGCCAAGATATCGCGACTGTGATTCGGGAAGATAATGAGCAGCGCCGTGAAAAGATGGCTGACCAGGGCTCTCAACCGAACGTAGCTGATGCAATTGCCGAACTAGATGATCCGAACTTAGCTAGATTTGAGCTTAATTCGGATGATGAATTATCCTCAGAGGAAGAGGGGCTCTGAAGATTGGATCTCCATTTCTCTGTTGATCTGTTGTTCATATCTCTTCAATGTTACAAAAATTAAGGAAATTAAAGGTTTTATCTTGGAATGTAAGGGGGCTAGGCAGTATAGAAAAATGCCAAGTTGTAAGGAATGTAATCAGAAGATCACGATGGATGTTGTAATGCTTCAGGAAACTAAGTTAAATGAATCTAGTTTGAACTAGTTTGATTCGGGGGCTTGCTTTTTGGTTACTAATGTTTACGGACCGTCGACAGATGATCAAAAACCTCTTTTCATACAAGAACTCGGTGCTATAGCGACATTAGTGCGCTTACTATGGTTATTAGGTGGTGATTTTAACTTGGTTCGGTGGTTAATTGACAGGACCGGAGATCAACGAAGCTTCACTCTTATGGCATTGTTCAATGACTTAATCCGAGACTTGAACCTCATTGATATACCTCTCCAAAATAGACGATTCACATGGAGTAATCACAGACCTGACCCATCTCTTTCTAAATTGGATCGCATTTTTATTACACCCGACCTCTCTCTCTAATTTCCATCTATCTCCCTCCGTGCTTTAGAGGTTCTTGTATCCGACCATGCCCCACTTTTGATTACCTGTGTCAATGGCCCGAGACCGAAGCAATGCCACCGGTTTGAACTTTTCTGGCTGCACAATCGGTAGGCTTCGGAGATTATTCATTCGATTTGGAATTCAGCGAGTAATTTTAACACAGAGGATGCCGGAATACGGCAATTTAAGAGGAGATGCGAACAGATGCATGCTCAGCTGCGGCGGTGGCATTGTCAAAAATTTTCTGACATTGAGAACCGGCTAGAATTATGTAAGAAGACGATTCTTTTTTTCGATCGAATTGAAGAACAACGGCAACTGCAGGGATTTGAACGCAAATTTCGACTTATGGTTAAGGAGCGGGCATATGGCTTGGCTCGCATCATTGAAAGTAGATGGCAGCATCGATCCCGTTGCAAGTGGCTAAAGGGCGGGGACAAGAACACACGTTATTTCCACGCTATGACCTTGGCAAGGCATCGAAGAAATAAAGTTTCTTCTCTAACACAGGGGCAGAGATAATAACGGATGAGATAAGAATATTGGATGCATTTCAAATGCATATGAAAAGCTTACTGGGTGTTCCTAATTCGGCCTCTCCCTTCAGACCCGAAACACTTTACCCAAACAACCCGGACTTAGCAAACCTTGAGGCCCCAATTTTAGAGGAGGAAATTGCATCAGCTGTTAAACATCTGGCTTATAATAAATCTTCGGGCCCGGATGGACTCCCGAATGAATTTCTTCGAGTTCATTGGCCGATTCTTAAGGATGGGATAATTGCAATTATACGAGGGTTCTATGATCATACGGTAGATCTTTCAAGTATTAACCAAGCTAATATAGTTATAATTCCCAAAAAGAATGTCTCCGACAAAGTAGGCGATTAAATTAGTATGATGAACCTAATCCCAAAGTTGATTTCAAAGATTTTGGCGAACCGACTGCGAGTGGTACTACCAGATTTGATCTCACCTAATCAGACGGCCTTCATTCAAGGTCGACAAATTACGAAAATTTTTAATGCAACCCGGGAAATGCTACATCACATCTCAAAAAAGAGACGATCGGCTTGTTTTATCAAAATAGACTTTGCCAAAGCGTTCGATTCGGTGAATTGGGATTACTTAAGAAACCTCATAATGGCACGGGGTTTTCCGTGCAGGTGGATTAAATGGATCGATCACCTCCTTCGAACAGCTTATTCTCGAATTGTGTTAAATGGATCCGAATCTGATTTTTTCTTTCACAAAAAGGGCTTGCGTCGAGGGGACCCACTCTCCCCTATGTTGTTTGACTTAGCAGTTGATGTTCTTCAAAGGATGATCGAGGTGCTCAACGTTCAGCTACAGCAGCAGATCACATCAAAGCTGAAAAGAGCAATCATAATTCATCAGTATGCTGATGACACATATCTAAAGCTGACAAATCAACCATTGTACCATTAAAAATAGTGCTGCGATTGTTCTCTTTGGTTTCCGGTTTGGCTATCAACTATGAAAAGAGTTCTTGGATACCAATCAATATTTCTCCCAATCGAATACCTATGCTCTCAGCTGTACTTGGCTGCACATTGGCCAAATTCCCAATCACTTACCTTAGTTTGCTTTTAACGCTTAAAAGGCCAACAAAATCTCTTTTCATGCCTTTGATTGAAAAGCTCGAATCGAGGCTTGCGGGATGGAATGGTCTGCTTTTATCTCGTGGTGGTCGGCTGCAACTCATGAACTCAGTGCTTAGTTCTATCCCGATCTACTACATGTCATCATTTCTGCTTCCTAAGTGGGTGATTCAAAGGTTAGATAAAATTCGACGCGGTTTCTTATGGGGGAAAACAGATAATAGAAGGGGAATTTCTCTTATTGAATGGGACATGGTTTGCATGCCTAAGCAACATGGGGGCATGGGAGGCGCTAATCTGGTAATGCGAAATTGGGCATTGTTGTTAAGATGGTGGTGGCGGCTATACCGAAACCCAAATTTGCTGTGGTCTTCAACGGCAATCCAACTCCGATTAATTACCCCGAATCAGACGCACAATGTATGGATGCAGCAAGGCTCATTTTTCTGGATGCAATTATTGAAGCTCAAAATCTTCAATATGTGCACCACTTGGCAAATCGGATCCGGTACTGGCATATCTTTTTGGTTTGATTTCTGGACTTACCACATAGTTGCTTCAACTGACTCGGTACTAAATCCTTCGAATCGAAATTGGTCATTACAAAGAGCGGCACACCATGGTTTACTTGACACAGTACCAGCAAGGGAAGCAGCGGAGGATTTAATGATTTGGAATTGGTCAACAAATCATGAATATTCAGCAAAATCAGCCTATTGCACACTGGTATCGGGTGGCCGGACCTCCTGCAGATTTTCATTCTTCTGGTACCTAAAGATACCTCCAACGGTACAGGTATTTGCTTTTCTATTCATAAAGGGCAAACTACTTACTCACGATGTCATGCTTACACGGGGATTACTATGCGAATTGTGATGCGAGCTTTGCCGTAATTGCCCACTAGAGACAGCTATGCATCTCTTCATTCGGTGCAGTTTTGCTTGACTGTTGTGGATCATATACTCACAGAAACTTGGATTCCGAATTGTGCAAATCGGAGGGGGACGTTTACAAACACTGGTACAGCGCTCATACCGGGCCAGTTTCAGGTTTGTACCAAAAAGGTGATGGGCAGTTTACTTCTTTGCGGGTTGTTGGATGATATGGAAGAGTCGTAATAAGAAGATCTTTGAGGCGACGGATATCCAACCAGGATGAGCAGCAGAGTATGCATGGCGGGAAGCCAAGATGTGGTTACAATATTGTTAATTACTTCTTTGTAACTAGTTGAATGTTGTTGTTAATTTTCGGTTTTTGTAAACTCCCTGATAGGCCTGATAGCCGCTATCAGTTTATCAAAAAAAAGAGACTACAAGTTGATTTGATGGAAGTTGAAGGGTCGCACAATTGAACGGACAAGGTTCAATCCACCTGCAATTCATCCGTATCTGCTATTTCAACATTCAGCTGGATTTTTTTTAATTTTATTAATTATTATTAATATAATTAAAATTTTAAAATGGGATAATTTCTATACAAAAACTAAGTATTTAATAAATTTCTTCTCTAAAACATAAAAGAATAATTCATACATAAAACACAAAAGAAAAATTGTAATTTAAAATTTACATTGCAAGTTAGACGGTTGAAATACATATTACTTTTAAATGAGAGAGTAACGTGACTAATAAGCCATAAGATCAAGATAAATGATAACAGAGAAAATAAATAAATTAAATTGATAAAAATATATATTATACAGTACACTCCAAAAATTCTGAGACCTAATTTTTTTTTTTTTTAAACCTTGACAGCAACTGTCAAGCTATATTGCATAGATACGGGTACATATATCGTATCGGATACGATACGGATACAACGATATGGTAATTTTCAAAAATCAAGGATATGATACGTTTATTATATTATTAATTCAACAATTGTATTATATAAATTAAATATAAATATTTTTGGATATACGTTAAATACAAAAGTTGGTAGATTTTAATATCAAATTTCAACTAGTGTAGTAGTTAAGGGGTCCGTAACTGATATCAAAGAATATGAGTTCGATTCTCACGTGGAGCGCTAGAAATTATGTTTTGACGCAGTGCACAATGAGTATGGTGGACCATGAGCGTCGCTGGTGCATGGTGGATCACGTGCAGTGCACTGTATCCAGACGTGTCAAAGCAGTATCCAGCCGTATCCAGACGAGTCAATCCGTATTGGAGATCATATTAAGGGATTAAGTATACATCACGTAAGCCGATATGTCAGCTGGCGTATCTGATACGTATCGGATGGGTATCGGTATCAGATACGTGTCTGATACGGATACGGAACCCATATAGGAGTTATATTTGATAGCCACAACTAAAATTAATAGCATTCATATTCCCAAGAACTATTTCTTTTAGCATTCATATTCGTGGCAACAATTAATAGTCATTAACTGCAAACAATTCATATTTCCAAGAAAAGAAAAAAATCAAAGGCCACTAATATTTGTTGCTTCTTTCATAGTCACACCATTTAAACTTTGGTTTCGTGGTGACAGCGGGCCTTAAACAATCCGGCCATTTAATGACCATTTAAAATGAAAAAAAAAATTGAGAACCGCCAATTTATTAGTCGATTTAGACATTTTTAAAATTACCCAGCTGAGCTGGATAAATAATTAATATTTTGTAATTAACTTTGAATATTAATAAAAATCACGGTTGACTGTGTATTCTTTGAAAAATGTCTTGTGAAATTTGAATAAAAAAATATATGGTACAATAATTTAGAATGACATGGGCTTTTAAGATTCACATGCAAATTTGAATCGGATAAATTAATTAAAAGATTATGATATCCATTTGTTGCCCATGTAGTGTACTGAAAACAGGCCGGGTCGGGTCAGTTCGGTCCAAACCCGTCCAGTCCACGAGTTGACCCGGGCCCGGGTTAGGTCGGGTAGGGTACCCCGGATTTTTTTTGGGTCGGCCAACTCGAACTCGGCCTAAACCCGGCGGGTCGGTCGGTCCGGTCCGGGCCAGGCCGGATTTTTTTTTGTTGTTGTTTTTTTCTGTTTTGTTTGGAGTTTTTGTTTTTTTTTTTTTTTGTTTGAGAGCGCAAAGCAGCAAGCCATCAAGGCAGCAAGCAACATAAGGCAGCAAGCCACAGAGGGATCTGAATTTGAAAAAAAAATATAACTCTAATTTTAAAAAATATATTTTAAAAATCTATTTTCAAATTTCGGCCGGGTTACTCGGGGTTTGGGTCGGGTTGGCTCGGGTCCCGCCGGGTTTTCGGTGGGTTCGGATCGGGTTTAGTCGGGTTAGGCTCGGGTTTAGTCGGGTTGGCTCGGGTTCGGCCGGGTTAGACCCGGATCCGGGGTTTTATGGCGGGTTTGACTCGGGTTTGGGTCGGGTTCGGACGGTCCGGGTTTAGGCACGGGTTCGGACCGGTCCGGGTTCGGATCACGGGTTTGCTCGGTCCGGGTCAACCTGCCCGGGTTTAATCAATACACTATGCCCATGAACGATTAAATGCCCTATTAAATCTATATCTTTTAATATCCCTAAAATAGTAAAGTGTAATTATTTTCTATCACCAGTTGAGCTGGAAGTCTGTAATCTAAATATGACAATTACTGTATTAAGATTTGTGCGTGCAAAATCTCAAAATCCCGCTAAAAGTCTACCGATATGAAGCGTAATCATGTAAATGAAATCCTGTTCGGAACCAAAATTTCAACCAAACTAAATATCATAAAACAAATCAATTTTTTTTTTTGTGGTGACTTGAGAGGACGTTAACTAAATCCTTGATACTTATCACCTCGGTTTACTATACTGAAAATAAAATAATGAATCAATTAATCATAATAAACTTTCTATAGTTCTGCTTTGAGACCATAGAGAATGAATGACTATTGGATGTCCCCTGTTCGGCCTAAATGGAGAAGATGTATTCCCAAGTTAAACCGACCCTTTCAATTCAGCTTCTCGTTTTCCAAGACATTCAAAGATCGAGTCCGGCTCTTCTGTTTCAGGTTCTCTGGAACTAAATCTGTGTCAGTTCTCTGAAGAAAGGCTATGAGCGATCAATACACTTGACTTCTGTATGGACCCACTAGTCAGTACTACATAGCAGCAGGTCCATGGATTTATAACAGAGGGTTTGGAAGTTGAAACGACATAAAGCAAGGAAGACCAAAAGATTTGCAGTCGCGTTCTAAATTTCTTTGAAATATTCAAAAGAAGAACCCAGCACTCAGTCTCTTCAGTTTCACTACAGACTACACACTATCAAGCATTCAAGCGCATCCATGGAAGAAGTAGTGCTTTCATGGCGGATTGAAGACATACTGAACCAAAACCTTTACACTGATCAGGTGAATTTTCTAAACAATAATTTAGTACAGTGAGTCAGAGAAAAAGGTGCTTTCTATAGGGAAGGATTGCATGGAAGAGCTGCTACCTTGTTGTAGAATGTATGCATTTTTTTGCACGAGGTATAGGATTACAATTTAGGATATTAAATTCTTTCGGACTTTTGATACGAATTACTTTAACTTACTTGATTTTAGTTTCACCTGTGAGGAAATAAAGCTACTTTCGTTAATACATTTTAACGGTGGGTACAGTAAAAAGAAAAACTGTAAAAATGTAAGAAAACCTCATCTGATTTTATTCTAGTACCAATGCACTATCCATATTCTATAATGATCGGTAGTTCTAATAGACCTACCGCACCCGGCATTTTTTCCTGTTCATAGTGAGATATGGGACAGCTGATTTGGAGGATTTTGTCAAAAGAAATTGATTCAATTTTTCTCCTCTCTAAGAAATCAGTTTATTTCCATATATATTAGAGTTTCAAAAGGAACAAATCATAATTAATTGCACTGATGCATGGTAGACATACTATTACAAACTTGTGTGTCAATGTCATACATGCAAGGGAAATTTTTTACAGGAAATAAGTTAATGTAAGAAGTGCACACTACACACAGATAATAGGGACAGCCTAACAAGGTAAAAAAATGTAATGAAGGGGCATCCCGTCGATTCCTACAGAAATTCACCAAATATTTTATCCCTAGAAATTAAGAATTCTGTTTTGAAATAGCAGAAAATTTTGTTTTCTTTTTCATTTGTGTATTTTTCAAGTTATAGATAAAACTGACTTTTTACCTTTTACTTTTATATGTTTTCTTAGGTTAAAAGAATCCCCGATGAATTTCAGTCCGTGGGAGATTACCTACAGTCATTCACACTTCCTCTCATTGAAGAAGTTCGGGCTAAGTTATCTTCTTGCTTTGATGCAATCTCACAATCACCTCATTTCAAAATTAAGCACATCCAGTTGTGTCATAACCGAAGTGGGCCCACTTGTATGATGGATATTCTGGCTGACGGGTTTGCTTGTGAGCATAAATTGTACCAACCAAAGAATGGTGATACTTTTGTATTATCAAGTTTGAGACCCGAGACTGCCAACGCATTGCTGAGACATGGAGTTGCCTATTGTTTAGCCATAGTAACAAAGGTTGAAGAGATTTTGGTGGATGAAGTTTTGGTGAAGCGGTTTACTATCAGTGTGCCACCAATGATTACATCAGCTGGTGAGATAAACAGATGTACTCATGCAACCTTCTTGACGAGTATTATAACGGATATTCGAATTTGGAGTGCACTAACACCTAAAGGTAGCAATGGAAATTTAACACTTATCGAGAAAGTTCTCTCAAGGAATAACATGGTAAGCTAGCTATTCTCATGCTGGCCATCTCTTTAAACTTTATTCATACAAATTTCCTAGTTTGGCTTGGCCTATACTGATACAGTAGTGGTTATTTCAGTTTGGAGATTTTTGTGGCTATTATGCAACTCAGATTAGCAGATTTCTGTTTGAAAATTTGAATTTGAATTTCAATTAATTGTGCACTATGTTTTTTTTTTTTTTGAATACAGGAAGAAATCATATCTGATATTCACCATGAAGAGTGTGACCCTGAGTTGACTAGTCTTTTGAAGCATACAGTGTCAGCAAACCTGAATCAATCACAAATGGAGGCTGTGAAATCTGCCATCAATGCCATAAAATGTGAGGAGTTAGGCTCTCTGAAGCTTGTGTGGGGGCCACCAGGCACTGGAAAGACGACTACTATAGTTGCAATACTTTGGTGTTTGATGAAAATGCAAATCCATACTCTGACATGTGCCCCAACCTATGTTGCAGTCACGGAAGTTTGCTCCCAGCTGCTTCAGTTTCTCAAGAATTCTGATGGGCAAAATGGTCATTCGAATATAATGCCTTCCACTTTAGCAGGTGTGGTGGTGTTTGGTAGTAGAGAGCAAATGGGTATCTGTGGTGATATAGAGGATGTTTTGCTAGAGAACCGTATTTTGCAGCTTGAGAATTGCCTTTCACCAACAACTGGTTGGAAGCATGGTGTGGATTCAATGATTGATTTTCTTGAAGAATGTGTCTCAAAGTGTCGTTTGTCTATCGAAGAAAGCCAAGGAGAAGGCAGCAGAGTGATATTGTCCATTGGGAATTATCTACATAGTAAATTCAATGAAATGGAGAACCAGCTCAGGAGATGCTTTCATTGCTTGTTTGTTCATCTTCCCAGGCAGTATCTCTCTCCTGATAATTGCATGAGCATGGTTTCGCTCTTAGATTTGCTCAGACAAATGGGTAGGCAGTTATCTACAAATGAGCGGGTTTTTGAAGATTCTGTGACAACTCGAACTCTCACACAGACGTTGATTGAAACAGAGGTGGGATGTCTTCAACAGTTAAAACATCTCGACTCTACGCTTGAAATTTCTTTACACTCTCTGACAAAGGGGATTCCAATCAGGGATTTCTGCCTTCAAAATGCATCTGTTGTATTCTGTACTGCATCAAGTTCATTTATGTTGCACGATGAAAAGACAAGTTGTTTTGATGTGGTAGTGGTGGATGAAGCTGCCCAACTTAAAGAATGTGAATTGTTGATTCCATTGATGCTTAAGCAGGTGAAGCATGCACTTTTGGTAGGCGATGAATTTCAGCTGCCACCACGAGTTGAAAGCCTGGTAAGTTCTTCTAATCTGTTCTTCTGGTGATTATATTGTAATAATTTTGTAAAGATTGCCATAATTATGTTGGTATTGGTTATTGACACATACACGGACTATGTCATTTGGTTACTGAGTATGGATTCTTTTGTAAATTCAAGAATGACACGTTTCTTCCGTAGGTTCTTTAACTTGTAGATATTTTGTGAATTAGTAATTTGTATTATTACACCAAATAATCATTCAGTAAGGTTCATTTGCTATATGGAAAATGATATAAGCATAGTTAATTAATATTGCAGTGGTTATCTCCTTGTCCCTAGCAACTAACATATTATAGCTTTTCAAGCCTCCTGAAATTCGGTAAAGTTGGCATCAGTCCAGTGTCCTATTAATTTACATGAGGGCCAGTGGTACAATTTGCATAATGGTTTATGTTCTTCTGAATATCTCAGTATCCATTGATCATTCTTAATTTTGATGGTGTACCTTCTTCAATAGGTTAACAAAAGAGCTGGGTTTGGGAGGAGCCTTTTCGAGAGGTTGGTGTCACTAGGCATTGAAAAGCATCTGCTGAACATTCAATATCGCATGCACCCATCCATGAACCTCTTCCCCAATAATCGGTTTTACAATGGAAAGATTTTGGATGCTCCAAATGTCAGGGGAGATGAATATAACAAGAACTATTCTGATTTCATGTTTGGGAGTTATGCTTTTATTAATGTCTCTGATGGACGGGAAGAAGCAGGTGACGAAGGAACAAGTCTAATGAATTTGGTTGAAGTTGCTGTTGTGCTGCATATGATCAAAGGCTTGTCTGAATGTAGGTTTAACCTTGTTACCTAATGAAGTATAAGAATTTATATTATGTACTCCTGTTATTTATAATAACATTTTTGTATGAACTGAAATGCAACTCCATTATTTCAAATAAGTTCTCATACTTAACAGTAATTAGTTGCTATCTTGCCCAGAATTATGTTTAATTTCTCTGTAGTCCTATTTTTGAATTTCAATATTATTTGGTATGTTGTCACTTCTTCACTTTCTTTCTTTATATGTTATTTTTTATTTCACTGTCAGTCTTGTATCCATTATTTGATCTTTGTAATATAAAATATACTAGCATTTCTATACTATAATTTCAAACATAAAATTTATATGCCTTTTCTATTGTAGGTTGGAAGAGTAGTGGAGGAAAGCTTAAAGTTGGTATCGTTTCTCCATATACTGCACAAGTTAGCTTCATTAAGAAAAAAATTGGAAAGAATTATGATTGTGATGCTGGATTTGAAGTAAGAGTCGAGTCGATTGATGGATTTCAGGGCCAACAAAATGATGTGATAATACTTTCGACTGTCAGATGCAACAATCAAGGAGATGTTGGTTTTATTCATGACAATCAAATAACTAATGCTGCACTTACAAGAGCACAGTATGGTTTCTCATTTGTTTTAATTTGCAAAGCTTTTTTGTTGTTATTTTTTTTGGAATCCATATCCTCTGCATTAACGTGCCGTTTGAGTTAAGTTTTGGACTGTGCGATCAGAATTCGGATCAATCCGGCCCATGCCTATAATGCATGGGCCCTTTAATATTGGTGTGGATCTAAATTGGTCCAGATCTTAACTCAAAATTTGAGTTAACTCAGAGGATATAAATTCATTTTTATGAAGGTATTATACTGAATCTTCCTTTTTTTTCTTTTCTTTGAAATCTGAAATGCTCCAGACATTGCCTCTGGATAGTTGGAAGTGCTGGTACCCTGATAAGAAGTGGGACCATATGGTCAGATATTATCTTTGATGCTGAACATCGTGGATGTTTATTTCATGCAAAGGACAATGAAGATTTTGCAAAAGTGATTTCTGAAGTCAAAACTGGGCTGGACCAAATGAATGATTTGCTCAACTCAAGTTCTGATCTGTTTCCCTCAGCTAGCTGGAAAGTAAGCAATGACACTTTACTAAAGTATAAATTTAATGACCAGATATTTTAATTTTTATCAACCATTTCTGAGATACAAGGAAAAACATGTTGGAAAGCTGTAATTTTAATTTGACACAAATTTTAAGGACAAAGTGAGATTGATATACTGATTGTAGTTTTATCTAAGGATAAAATAGACTATTGAATCAATCAATAGTTGAACCATATTTCATAATGTGCAATTCAGCTTCAGAAATTACTAAAGCTACATTGAGAAAAAGTAGTTAGTATATAATTGAAACTCTTAAACCGCCATCTTCCTCTCCCTCCCACTATCCCAAAAAAGGTATGGCAAGAAAAAGGAACCTTCGGTTTTAAATGAAGCTGGTCTCATCTGGGGCTATATTCCGGTTAAAGAAACTGTCAAAAATAATCCCCACAATGTGCTTCATGCGCCTCCTGATGTTGTGCAAGCAATGGAAGTGACGGTTTAGTGACTCGTATCATTTTTCCGCCAAAAGATTTTCCCGGCGAATTTGGATTATTATGTGTGTAGCACAAAACTGTACTGTTCTAGGGATCAAAATAATAAATACTACTGTTCTCAGTTGAAAATGAGGTCGGATCTAAGCCCTGTATAAGCCATTACAGCATCAAAACATTGTTAATCTTTGCTTATAGTGTCTTGTTCTCTTTTTTGTCAAGCAGGTGGTCTTCAGCAATGATTTTTCAAGATCTTTTGCACAATTAAAATCAAGACATACCAGAATGGTGGTAATGCAGATGTTGTTAAGGATTGCAGGTGGTTGGAGGTCAAATAGGAGAAATGTTGACATTGGTGATTCTTCCCATCTTGCTAACATTTATAAAGTGGCGGAGCTATACTTGGTGTGGAATGTCGATTTGGAGAAGGGGAAGAAGAAAACGTACTCTCAGATAATAAAGTTGTGGGACCTTCTTCCACTTGCTCTGGTCAATAGACTCGTCAAGCGTATGGATCATATGTTTTCGATGTACACTGAAGCTTACTTGAAACGGTGTAAAACTGTCAGTGTGGAGGGGTATGTATCTCTCCTTTTCATTATCTCCTCGAAATTTTGTATAGCTGTCTGATTATCATTTTTTGTATAGTTTTAAATGAGGGAATTGCTAACTGCAATAAAGGTTTGTGTAAATCGAGCAACCCAACCGATTGAACTCTGGAGCATTTATTGTTTTGAACGAGGAGATAATGTACATATATCTTCCTTTAACTGCTCGATTGTATGCACAAAGTGTTGATTGCGGTCAGAGCCACATTTAAATAATAGTTGGTAAATTGTTTGAATCTTTCATGTTTCTATTATGAGAATACTCTGTATTGAATATTCTCTTAATTGATCAGGATGGTTGAAGTTCCCATGACATGGATGGATGGGGAAGGCATAACGCAATACAAAAAGAACTTCAATGCTGATGAGTTCGTTGCAGAAGACCAAGATCCAGGCAACAATTTTTCAAGTCCTTTGGAGAATTCTAAGGTTAATGAGAGCCTTGTTCTAATGAAATTTTATGCTTTATCTTCGGGTGCAATTAAACATTTGCTCATCACGCATGATGGATCGGTGGTTGACATTCCTTTCGAGTTGAATGACCAGGAAAGCACGATAGTTCGGTTTCCCTACAGTTTGTTTATACTGGGAAGGTCAGGAACAGGAAAGACTACAGTTCTCACTACTAAGTTGGTTCGAATGGAGCAGCTATTTTTTGTTGCATCAAATGGACTTGGTTACCAAGATGTCGGCATTTCTCAGCCTGAGGAGATGAGAAACTGGGAAGAAGCTGACTACATAAAGCAAGTCTTTATTACAGTTAGCCCCAAATTATGTTTTGCGGTTCGCTGTCAAGTTAACCGGCTTTTGAGGTATGATAGTATACATTTTTTGGTTTATAAATTTTTCCATGTTCTAGCTTCTTACGTCAATAAAAGGCCTGAACGACATTCTTACTATTTTAAAATTTGAAAAAGGAGATCTACTAGTTTAGAGTTCAATAAATAGTCCTTTTGTCACTGCTTCATTAATTAGAGCTCAGTAAATCATTATGGACAGTGCATGCAAATGCAAGGTTCTACAGCAGGCTAATTAATAATCAATTGGATTTGGCTGTACGGGCTATTTACGAGACCAACATCCTCCTGCAAATTTAATATTTTAATTTGTAAATGCTGATTGAAGTCTAAATTAAGTATTTAAATTAGTATTTAAAAAAGTTAGTATTTAAAAAACTATTTTTTTTTACTTTGTTGAAGTCCTTTGTTGAAGTTTATTAAAATATATAAATTTCTCAGAAAAAATGAGTAGAATTAAAGGGTGGTACAAATTTTATGAATACTTTATGATAAATGATCCAATTCCAAATGAAAAGAAAAAAAATATTTTTGTAAGCTCAAAATTGAATGGATTATTGGCAAAAAAAATTTGATGTAATATATGGTCCAAATATGTTTCTTGTACAACAAATCAGATTAGAGATAGGAAATGCGACGATGCAGTCAAAATTTTCTGTTTGAAATATCTACTTTCTGAACTTCTGCACATGTCAAGACAAATATCAAAATGTTCCATTTGTTTCTCTGTTCAATCTAACTGTGTTGGTTCAGTTTTGTGCAACTGATTTTCTTCTCAGTGTTGGATTACTAAATCTACAATAATATATTTTTTATTCCATGTGTTTGCGGTTGCTTGCAGTCATTTCCCTCATGTCCTATGTGCAATTATGCATTGGACTTCGAATTTTTTTTTATAAACCATAATTAAAAAAATATATTTTTACGAAACCAACATGATTAGTTGATTACTTTTTTTTTTACAAAAACCATAAGAACCTAAATGGCATTTCGGTCTGCCATGTTTTTTTATTACGGACCGAAAGTACTGGTTTCACAAGTTTTCAGATCAGCCGCCACAGAAAATCCAAAAAAGGGACCGGACCGAAATGGCGGAAATGCCATTTCGGTCCCGCTCAATTTTTTTTTTCCAACCCAACAGCAAACCCTAAAAAAAAAAAAAAGTTCGGACCGAAATGCCATTTCGGTCCTGGCTAAAAAAACTCTGGACCGAAATGGCATCTCGGTCCATGGGTGTTACGCCAATGACTACACCTGTTTTTTCTGAAAACTTGTGAAACCAGTACGTACCGAAATGTTATTTCGATCCAGAAAAAAAAATAGCTGATCGAAATGGCATTTTGTATCTTATGATTTTTGTAAAAAAAAAAGTAATCATGTTGGTTTCATAAACATATTTTTTTAATTATGGTTTATGAAAAAAATTCTTGGACTTCCATGCGACAAGAGCTGCTCATACTCTTTGTGCAAATATTCTTTGATCAAAACATAATCCCAACAAAGATTATTGCTACTTAATAATTAATAAAAACATAAAGGTTAATGGAACTTTCATATATGATCTTACCTGTTGTTTCCTCTGTAGATTTGCAAACTCTGGTGAACTTCCTGTTTCTGGCCCTGTTGATTATCTTAGCATGCATGACAACATCAATGGATTAGATGATTTCGCAGACATCCCTGACAGCTTCAATGAATTAATGGCAGACAAATACCCTTTGATCATTACGTTTCGCAAGTTCCTTATGATGCTAGATGGAACACTCAACTCCTCCTTTTTTGATAAATTCTATGTTGGGTGGGGAGCTTCATTCCAACAGGGAGTTTTGAAATCCAGTGCTGTGCATGCAATGATCCAATCTAAAGAAGTTCATTTTGACAAATTCCTTGGTTCATACTGGCCCCGTTTTAATACTAAACTGACCAAAAATCTTAATGCTTCAACTGTGTTTACTGAAATAACCTCCCATATCAAAGGTGCCATCAGCTCTGACAAGGGTATTCTCACGAGGGATGAGTATATATCACTCTCTGACAAGAGATATTCTTCCCTAAGGAGTGAAATTAGGGAAAGAGTATATGACATCTTCCTTGAGTATGAGAAGAAGAAGTGCGCTGCGAGAGAATTTGATCTGGCAGATTTTGTCAACAGCCTTCATAGCCGTCTTAGAACTGATGGTTATATAGGTTGTAAAATGGATTTTATATACATTGATGAGGTGCAAGATCTTTCAATCAGGCAGATCTCACTTCTTAAGAATGTTTGCAACAATTTCAAGGAAGGATTTGTTTTTGCTGGGGACACAGCACAAACAATAGCAAGAGGGATCGATTTCCGTTTTGAAGACATCCGTTCTCTTTTTTATCGGGAGTTCTTATCTGAACAGAAGGGCAAGGAGAAACAAATCCGCATGTCTAACACATTTCACCTAAGTCAAAATTTCCGTACCCATATTGGTGTCTTGAAATTAGCTCAGAGTGTGATAGATCTTTTGTACTACTATTTTCCATTTGCAGTGGATAAGCTTGACCCAGAGACTAGCTTGATCCGTGGTGATCCCCCTATTCTTCTAGAATCTGGAGACTTAGAAAATGCAATTATCAATATCTTTGGTGGAAGTCAGAGCACCAGTGAAGGACCTAATGGATTCGGGGCAGAGCAAGTGATATTAGTACGTGATGATTCCGTCAAGAGGGAAATTCTGGATATTCTTGGTACACGAGCTCTAGTATTGACAATATTTGAAAGCAAGGGACTTGAATTCCAGGTAATGCAATAAGGAATTTTATCAATTTCCTTCTGTAAATTAGTTTTTGTTGTAAAGTAGATGTTCAATGGCTATTCATTTCCTTTGAAAAAGATAGACCTTTGCAGACCTATACCTACACACTTCTGCTTTGAATTACTTTTATCTTATGTATCTCATTGAAAAATTCAGTTTCGAACCTGAAATGTCAATTATGCTAGTTGGTCCTTAAGCCAAATAATATTTTCTTAACCTCACACTCCAAATATTTGTATTCTTCTGTTAAATATTTCTGGTCTATTTCAAATTAGGATGCACTAAATGTTTCGCTATCTAGAGTACATCTCTTTGACTCGCCTACGTGAAATCATTATATTGGCAGGATGTTTTATTGTTCAACTTCTTTGGTTCATCTCCCATTGAAAACAAGTGGAGAGTTCTATATGGGTATATGGAAAATGAAGGCATACTCGATCCCTCCATGACGAGATCATATACCGAGTTTGATTCAACTAGGCAGCATCTTCTATGTTCCGAATTAAAGCAACTTTATGTTGCAATAACTCGAACAAGGCAAAGGTTATGGATATGTGAGAATTCAAATGAATGCTGTAAGCCCATCTTTGATTATTGGAAAAGACTTGGCCTTGTGCTATCCATGCAGTTGGATTCAAATTTTGTCGAGGCCATGCAGGCTGCCAGCACCAGAGATGATTGGCAAGACCGTGGTATTGAGGTTTGTTTTAGGATTGGTTATTTGATTTATGGCAATTAAAATAAAATAATGTACAAATGGTGTGAAGTAATATCTCCTATAACTGATTTATATCTTTGGTATTACATAGTAAAAACTTTATATACTGGTCTGTTTTCATGTTTGTTTGGGTTTCAAAGTTTCTCCTTATCTTAATACAAGGTTGTTTAAATTTTTCATGGCGGCATATGAAAAATTGAAAATGTAAATTGAAGCTTTGCTGAGTCGCCAAGTGGGTCTGGCCATTCATTTTATTTGTAGTAATCAACTAAGCTCTTAGTTTAAACTGTTTAGTCTGTGCTTCCTCAAAATATAGACCATCTAACTATTCTAGTTTCACCCTTGTTTGACACATGGTTCTTTTATTGGCAGCTGTTCAACAAAGGACTGTTTGAGATGGCACAAATGTGCTTTGCAAAGGCAGGGGATTTAAAAAATGAAAAATGGGCCAGAGCGTCTGGGCTTGTTGAGTTAGCTGAGCGTGTCACTTACACAAACTTACAGAAGGCACAGAATGCATTGCATGAAGCAGCAAAAATCTATAGGACACTTGAGATGCCTGACAAGGCTGCTAGTTGCTATATCAAACTTGGGAATTATTCAAAAGCAGGTAACTAGTCCTAGTGATTTTCTCCATGGAAGTTTTTCTTTTTGCTTGCTTCAAACTTTGGGACTAATCACATCAGAAGAGAAACACCACACTGTAAACCCTATGGGACCAAAAGTCGGTGGTGATAGGGATAAAAAATTGTGATAGTAAAGCACAGTTGCATTACATGCTAACCTTTAGTCCATGCACATCAACTGTTGTTGGGTGGCCTATGAAAATCTAGCTAATGAATTTCCAAATATCTCACCAAGTAAATGGGCCAAACTGTAGATAAAGTGCATTGTATGACATCTTAATTGGTCTATCATCTCATCAAGAGACTAATATTTTTAAATGCACTTAGGTACAATTTATTTGCACAATTGTGGCACTCCAAGGCTTGAAGATGCTGGTGACTGCTTCATGATGGCAAAGCAATGGCAACATGCAGCAGACGTGTACTTCAAAGCAAATTGCTTCTCCAAGTGCACTGAGGCTTGCTTCAGAGGAGATCTCTTTAACCTGGGCTTGGATTTCCTGGAGAGATGGAGCCAATCAAAAGAAGTGAGCCTGGATAAAGTTAAATTTGGAGAGCTGGAAAAGATTAAAAATGATTACATAGAGAGTTGTGCTAATCGTTTTTGTGGGCGTAAAGATTTTGACCAAATGATGCATTTTGTAAGGGCTTTCGGATCAATGAAAAAGATTCGAGATTTTTTAAAATCGAAAAAGCATTTTTACAAGCTGTTATTGGTGGAGATGGAAGCTGGTAACTTAAAGGAGGCTCTTGAACTTGCGCAAAAGAAACAAGATGTCTTATTGGAGGATGCACTGGTCTACATAAAATTGGGTTCTTTTGAAAGTGCAACCCGGCTCATCATGTTACATGTAATTACAGAATCTCTTTGGTCCAGTGGAAGCAAAGGGTGGCCCCCGAAATCTTTTCCAGACAGCGAGGATCTGTTTACATTGGTGAAATTTCTGGCCAAAAAGGTTTCGGATTGTTTCTATACTTCAATCTGCTCCGAATTGTACCTTCTGAATGAAAAGCCTAAAACCTTTTCGGAATTGCGGAATCTGTTAAATGAAGCTGTAAAGAGCCAGAACATTCGGCTCAAGTTTTTGTCCTTGCGTGCCCTTATTCATCATCTAACTCGAAAACACTCTGAGTTTATGTTTGAGCTAGAGTCAGTGTTAGATTTGGAAAAGAGGCTCCATGAAGCAGTGGATAATGATAAGATATCACTGGACACATTTTTTGCTATATGGGGTCGATGGAAAGAAATGGTTACAAAATTTAGCACAACATTGGATGAGGAAATATGCTGTGATTATTTGGGGGTGAGGATAAAGACAGGGTTGGGAGAAGATAACAGTGATGTATATCATGTGTTAAACTCAAATGCATCTTGGATTAAGACTCATGTGAGAGCCTCTTTGCAGGATGATAATACAAGCCAGTTTTTGGTGAATAGCCACAAGTACATTTCATGTGCGAAAAGCTACTGGAATTTGGAACTGTTTCGTACTGGTAAAGGAGTAGTGGAGAAACTAGAGTCCCTTGTTTTGTTCTCTCAAAAGCAGCTCTTATGTCCAGTAACCAAAGCGAGAATTGGTCTGTCTATGTATGGGATCACAGAATTTATAAAGCAATTAAAATGTGGCAGAAATACTGATAAAATGGTGAAATTTCTTTACTCGGCTGAAGGGTTGTTTTGGGATATGTTTTTCCCACTTGACTTGAAAGGCAGAGCTACTCAGCTTGTGACAATTGATGATTTCCCTGTTGTTACTGAGTTGGTTTATGAGACACTTGACCAAATTCTCAGCAATACCAAATGTAAGCTTACGTACGGGAAGCTAGGTAGGATATTCATGTTTCTTCTCCTTACTGCAAAGTTACATGGCAATTGGGTCCGTAGAATTATGGGACGTGCAAAATACATGCCTGAGTGGAGGGATCTTTTTGCAAGTCTGAAAACAAATTTTGATCGCAGTTCTGAAAGGAAATCCTTTGTCATGAAACTCCATAGTGCCATTCAGGCGACATACAAAGTAGACTGGAAGCATGAACCTGATTACATGTCTCTGCCTTGTTTCCTGTTTCTTCTAGAACTCCTCATGTTCTCTGCCTCATCTTTGATTGGGACAGTAGGTTACATGATTACTACCAGATCCACACTCTCTCAGATAGTCCAGTTGCGAGGATGTGAGAGCCTTTGGAATTCGCCTTTGGAGATGGTTTTAGATGACGGCACCCGGAACTGGGTACAGAGTTTGTTTGAGTTCATTTTACATACTGTTGGACAGTTTCTGCGTATCAAGTCAGAGATACAGGAATGGTTATCCCAGTGCAACCTGTCAACTGAGTTAATTCATCCAACTATTGTGAGATTAGTTACCTTGCTTAACCTGGCCTATGTGAATAAGATACTGTTGGGAAATGGTGAAGTATCTTGTGATTTGTGTCAGGAACTTTCTATTGAGCTTGAGGAAAGTATAAGATTAGTTGTATTTGCGGATGCATTTGCATCAGTTGGAGATCCTTTGGTGGTCATCAGTGCAAAGAATTATGGTTATCAGATTCCGCCCTCAAACTCCATCTTCTTTTGCCGTGATGAACTGAGGAACAGAGACCATGTCATGTCGATTCTCTTTCCAAAAGTTTCCAGTATTGCTGCTAGTATGTCAAAGGAGAGCTTTGCTGATGTTCCTTCTACTCGCGTGACAAATGAAGGAACTCAGGATTTACATGAAGGGAGCATGACAAGGAAGTGAGGTTTTTATAAAGAGACTACAAGCATTTCTAGCGCATGAAAAGGTAACATACTCGTGCTGCACTGGGATGCATTAGTTTTTGAAAGAAAGACCAAAATGTCCCATTTCATTACTGAAATAGATACTCTAATTACAGTACCGTATTCTCTATGCTAAGTACTTTTTAACCCTCAATCAACCCCTAACTACTACAGAGTATACCTCAGCTACACAGCCTTCAACCAGAACTGTGTACCAGCTCATGTACCTCTGTCGATACCAGTATATCAGTTAACTAAATGGAAAGGTATCTGTCATGACTAGAGTGCCAACAATACCCTTTTACAACTTATTACACTGAAAACAAACAGAGATGTTCAATGGTTGCACTATATTGATGTAATAGTTGAGTAATATATCCTATCTTTCCAATTTGTTCTTATCCTTGTATTTGTTTTCCTGTATAGCTATTAGGTTTGCTAAATTCTCTATTTTTGCAGGGAGGGGGGCCTTGACTGGGCAGCAAGATCTGGTGACTACGTATACCATTAGATCAAGCAAAATTTAATGCACAAATGGGGAGCCTGCGTTCACTTTGAACATCAATGTAGATAACTGAAGTTTAACATGAAGTATTAACTAAATTTATCATTTCTTAGTTAATTAAGTAATGTCACTTGAACCATATGCAATTTGTGGCTTAGAAAGGAACCTTTTGATGCTTGAACTGTTACCTCTTATAACATCTTGAGAGGAAGGAGAACTTGTTAAGAGTAGGTAATGCTTGACCAATATGTTCATGTAGTTTTTGTGATGAAAATATTTCTCTTTTGCTATGAAAAGGATCTACATGCAATCAGGGGCAGATGCACATGTTGCATATGGGGGTCAATTGACACCATTTTTTTTTTTTTTTCAAAATTTTTATGCATTATTTTCTATGTAACTTAGAGTAAAATGCCATGGGTGCCAAAAAATTGAACCGCATATGTATCATGAAAATTTTATAATTAACCCTCATTCATATTTAACTTCCATAACTTCAAAGTCTGACTCTCCCCATGCAATGTACATATCCTTTCATTCTTTTTTAGTCTATTTGTTTTGTTAATATTTTAAGGTAGTTCTAACTTTTATGTATATTTATTTAATATCTTAAAAAAATATTATTTAATGTAGAAAACTTGAATTTGAGATGTGTTCTTTATTTTTTACACAGCGTATGTGTCAAATTTTGATCGATTTAAAAGACATTTAGTGTTTCCTTTAATAATTTTAAATTTTCTAATAGTGAGTTTTAATATTTTTTATGATGAATAACCAATTAAATTGTATATTGTTCAAGATTTTAATACACACTCCACTTAAATAATTGAGAACACATCTACATTTTCAATGTTTTCATTTGAACACTATTTTACTATACCATAAAAATTGAATTTACGTTAGAATCATTCAAATTCTAAACGATAGAGTTTGATGGAGTTATTCTTAGATGTCGTCTCCTTTCTGGGGCTTTACAATAATAACAATAATGGAAACAAAAAAAATAACTGTTTCCTTGTATTCTGAGTATGTAGGTCCTTGATTTCATAGTCAAATTAAAGGCCGGTATCAATTTGGTAAACCACATGTTTATGTTTGCAAAACAATTTCCATCCATCTTTTCTTTTATCTGTTGCTTATTTTTGAAGAACTTACAAAATATTTGTTGTTAAAAAAAATTGTGAATTCCTCTACGATATTTTCTGCGGATTTTATTAAAAAATTGTCAATTTCCTTAAACGGATATTCCCGTAACATAGACACTGCAGCTAATATGTAACGAGTCAGTGTGAGAGCAATAACGAATTAATAAATGACTCGTCATGTATGACATCTAAGAATAGGTCACGGAATAACATGTAGATGAGAATACATATCCTCTGAGGTAACAAGATATTTGAGTTTAGATCTGGACCGTTCGATCAGAAACAGGCCAATCCACCCATGCATGGTGCTCCTTTAATATTCGTGCCAAAGCAGATCGAACGCCACGGATCTAAACTCAAAATTGATGTCAGGTGACGTGTGGTCCCCACCACATCTCTCAACCAATAAAAAAACAACAACAGCCATTACATTTTGTTTTTTTTTTGTGCTTTGGGATCTTTTGTTGCACCTTCTGTGTGGAAAGTGATGGAACGTTGAATTAGATATTGTGGTGCAGGTGCTCGCTGAATGATGATTGATGATCATCACTGTATTTTTATTACCTCATTTTACTAGTCGCCCCCAGGATTTTTATAATTAGCGAAAACGTCTACACAAATAATAATTCTAATTATTTATATGTATATATATCCTTCTTTGCTAATTTTAAGTGGTGTAAATTAGTTCTACGTAGTGCACACAATGTGCTTGTGGTATTGTCTAAATAAACTTAATTACTCTTACAAGGTTCAACCGTACCAGTACTGGTACAAGGTTTCCAACACATAGTTCATTTTTTTTTTCCGATTTGAATGAGTATAATGTTGAATATATTTTATTATCTTAAGATATGTATATATTGTGATTTAGCCAATCAATACTTTTAGATAATTTTTAAAAAAATTCATAAAATTAAAAAAATTACAGGATACTGATTGCTGAGCATGCCGTCTTAATTAAAAAAAACTATCTCGACATATATTTATTTCACTACCAAATATTTAGTATATGATGAAGTAAAAGGTAAACTACAATTATTGTTAAAGAAGAAAAAAAAGATAACTATAATTTTATCGAGAAATCTCGGTTGAGCTTAAATATTTCAAAAATTATTTGTACTTAACAACGACAAAGTCCATTAAACTCTAAGCAACAAAAATTATCTATTTTCTGATATTGAAAAGTATTTTTGTTACATATTAATAAATGTTACAGAAAAAGTAAATTTCATTTGGTGATTTCGAGACATTCACGCCTTGGATAAGTGATGAGAAATATTTTGGCTTATGTGAATTTTTAGTGGAAATAATTTGCCCTTTCGTTATTTGTACTATTAGTTTGAGAGACGTCAGAATAAAGAGTTTGTAATTATCCTGCACTGCCACCCCGTGCAGTTTGAGATATCGTTTTACCACTATCCGCTCCGTATTCGCTCCGTTTTCACCCCTAAGAGTCAAAATGTTTAATATTGAGTAAAGGTTGGAGGTAAAACCAACAAACTATTTAATATTCATAAACAATTTTTTATTTAAATATGTGACCTCCTACACATTAGGTATTACTTTTGTCACTATATTAAATATTAATTCTCCGAGTCAAAATGTTTAATAGGATGAACGAAATTTTAAAACGAGACATAATATTATAATTATATTGAATTTGAATTTTAAATATTTTTTAAATATTTTTATTAAATAAATACAGAGATATATAAGTATATTTTTGTAAAAAGTTTTAGTCAAGAGATCGCACTACCACCACCTGACCTCAATGTGGAACTTTTTTTATAAACCATAATTAATTTTTTTTTTACGAAACCAACATGATTATTTTTTTTTTTTACAAAAACCATAAGAACCGAAATGCCATTTCGGTCTGTTATTTTTTTTATTCCGGCCCGAAATAACATTTCGGTCCGGTCCCCTTTTTGTAAAAAAAAAGTGATCATGTTGGTATTGTAAAAATATATCTTTTTAATTATGGTTTATAAAAAAAATTCCTCAATGTGGCTCCCCTTCAATGAAAAACTAAATATACATATTACAAATTTAAAAAGGTTCAATAAGTTCAAATTACGTTTAATCAAATGGGCTTACAAATTATTTTTTTACAAGAAGTAGATAATTATATATTGGAGAACACAACAAGCGTACATACAAATCTACACAAAATCTGATTTACAATGTATCGTTTATATAGTTGCAGTCTGCATAATAAATTAGATACAGATCGGTTAAATATTATTTTGTTATTTCTTTTAGACAAATCACATCTGATCTAATAAGTTACAGATCGACCGACGCAATTCGTATAAATTAATTGATTATTTACTATTCAATTGTTTCTATATTTATACAAATAAACCGTAATCCGTGTATAGTTTACTTGATCAAATTTTAAATAGTGTATAATGATTTTTAATTTTTTTTTAAAGGCTTGGTGTGGTTAATTCCAAACTAAATCCAACTTATCACACCTAAACAGGAGAATTTTTTGTCTATAGAAAACATTAAAAAAACAAAAAAAGTACCAACAAATTTTCATAAGTAGAAGGATCGATAAGAGTTTTACCGATTCAAAAGTTTAAATAATTAGTTTGGATCGGTAGAATTTGTCTAATTTTTCTTTTTCTTCTATTAATTTTGTCTATTAAAATTTTAGAAATATAAAAACGTTTTAGTAAAATAGATAGAGTTCTTGTAATACATTTAATTTTTAAGATACTCTATCTATTTTTTAATTTTTTTTATATTTTAATAAAGAAAATAAAAAATTGAATCGGTAGAAATTCTACCTATCTAAATTTTTAAATAGATAAAATTCCGACCGATCTTTCTACTCATGAAAATTTATTGGTACTCTTTCAGTTTCTCACTCTTCTTTTTTAATATTTTTTATAGATAAAAAATTATCCTTAAACAGGTTAGATTGGACCAGGACCAAGACAATCACCACTCGAAAATTATATTTTTTTTGAGAGAAGTAGAAGAAGAGAAGAAAAGAGACAACATCTTTTGCATTGTCGTTATCAGTAACAACCATAAAAACACGTATCTAACACAAATATCAGTCCAAGAACAAAAAAAATTACACCTACTACTGTACACAGATGGAAGACCACTCTTTCTTCCGTCGCCGAAGAGAGAGAAAGCACCCGCGATTAATCCGTAACTTCAGTCTGACATCCAGCACAGTGATATTTCGAGAAGACCTTTGGAGAAGAATTGAATACATGCTATGTTATTAATTTCCCTTTTCAGAAAAGAGAAAGGGAGAGCACTTGGCAGATGGGAGATTTGCGTTTCTTCATTTTCAGCCGTCAAATTCAAATTAATTTCTCGAGGGGATACAATCTTGGAGCCATAGATTGAAACATTTCAACTATCAAGTAATAAAAGAATTGCTCTCTTACGGATTTTCCTTAAAATATAAGGAATACGGAAAAAGTAAAAAAAAAATAAAAAATCATGTTATACAAACATCCACTTTACAATATCACACAAACTCAATATTTGTAAAGTTTATGGCTAAACAACAATCCCTGCGGTTATTAATAATTATAAGGGTTTTATTGTAAAAAATCAACAAATTAATGGGTCTCTCCTCTCATTCTCGTTAAGGCTCAATTAGCATATTATTACAAAAATGAGTATTATTAATATGATAAAAAGAAACTTCAAATGAAAACTTAACTACGTTTATGAAAGATGCAAATTTTATATTGATGGAGGTCCAATTTCAAATTTTATAAGCATGCGAGAGCAGGGTTCAAATGCCTTGTCTCACATTTTTATATGTATTTTCAAAGTCTAAACAATCGATCTGAACCATTTGACATGATCTTCATATTAAAATGTGTTAGGAGACCAAATTTTATATTTTTGATTTTTTTTTTTTACATTTTTAGATAGATACAAAATCACTGTTTTTTAAAATATTATGACTATTAAAAATAGTGATTTTGTATCTATTCTAAAAAATAGTAATTTATTTTTCAAAAAATATAAAATTTGGTCCCCAAGCACATTTTAATATGGAGATTATGTTGAGTGGTTTGGATCGACTGTTTGAACTTCTAAAACAGAGGTAAGAATGTGAGGCACGAATGAGACATGAAAGACATGAAGTATTTGAACCCTACTCGTGTTTCAATTTATTTATTCACTCTTCCATTTATTTATGATAAAAAATTTACTTTAAATATAGCCAACCTAAGGTCATTGTCACTATTAATTATAACACCGTAAAAAAAAAAAAGTTTATACTGACTACTAAGTAAAGACAATAAAATTCATTAAAATCGAAAATTATTGTTCTTTCACATTTATATATACAGTGTGCTTACATTTGATATATCTTGAAATTATTTGATCACTAAATTAGAATGTTGATAAGAATATGCCAATAATTTTTCAAAAAGCAAATGAATATCATTCTGATTTTCTGTTAACACTCACAACTTAATTACAAAATTAATCATAAAAAGTTACCTATAAGTGTAAGTAATTTAATAAGCACTGTGTCACTTGTAATTGTTGTCAAATAAGTTACTTGTCAATATCCTTATAAAAGGAGCCACTAAATTCTTTTTTAGTGAAGAGGGAAATATTCTTTCTTCCTTCGGTAAGAAGCGCATGAGAAAAATTGTCCTTTTCAATTTAAATAGAAAATAGATTACTTCGATATATATGAGTAGAACTAGGGTGTTCTTAAGTTCACCAAATTTTTTTGTGAACTCAACTCTAAAATTTATAAGATTAGCTTTAAATGACAAGTCCGACCTGTTAAAACACATTTACTTACGAGTGATGCATTTACATGAAAAATTTTAAAATTTTGAATTAATTTCGTATAGAGTCAAATAGTCAAAATTAGAAGCTTTATAATAATTTTAATGCATTCATTTTTTGAACATTTTTTTGACTACTTTCTTCTATACAAAATTAATTCGAAAATTTAAAATTTTAACATGTAGACGCATCACTCATAAAGTAGATAGATTTCAACGGTTCAGATTTGTCGTTTGAAGCCAATCTGATAGGCTTTAGAGTTGAGTTCACAAAAAAAATTGGTGAACTTAAGAACATTCTAGTTCTACTCTTTTTTTTTTTTTTTTTTTGAAAACCTTTTAGAAACTACGAAGTTGTAATGAGGAATTGAACTCTCAACTTTTGAATAATTAACAATCCTAAGACTATCTCCTAACCAGCTGTAATACCTCCACTTTCTCCTAGTTTTACTCTCTCTCTCTATAGTTTTACTAATTGAACTTATGCATAATTATATTAAACGGCGTATAATTTATTTTACGATGTACCTCTAAATTTCCATCTTGCTGATAATATACGTAACCACAGAGGAACTAATTAATTAGTATAATACATCAAGTTCATCCTTTATATTTCATTTATGATTTATGAAGAGTGGGTTGCCATGTTGTCTCTGGCCATATTCGATGAACTTGATACAGAGAGATTCTATTAAGGTGTAAATGGAATTTCAAATATATATATATATATATATATATATATATATATATATATATATAGTAGGATTAAAATGCATCATTAGTTTTGTGCTCCAATCATGCTCTACATCGTTATTTTTATTTTTAAAGTCCGAATAGTCAATTCGAACCGTTCACCGTGATCTTTGTATTAAAATGTGCTTGAAGACCAAATTTTATATTTTTTAGAATTTTTTTACTAACTTTTTAGATAGGTACAAAATCACTGTTTTAAGAAGATTCTGGACCTTCCAAAACAGTGATTTTGTATCTATCTAAAAAAATAATAATTTTTTTTCAAAAAAATATAAAATTTTGTCTCCAAACACATTTTAATATGAAGATCATATTGAGCGATTCAGATCGATTGTTTGAACTTTGAAAATGGAGAAAAAACGTGAAGCATGATTGGAGCACAAAACCAATGATGCATCTTAACCCTACTCATAGATATATCCTTCAAAAAAATTTATTGTGTTACTTATTTTTTCTTCAAAAAATCATAATATCATATTTACCATTCAAAATTCAAAAATTCAAAAATTCAAAAACTCACATACTCATACACAAGCATATGTAGAGGTGACAACGAGTTGACTCGTCACGAGCTGGGTTCAGCTCAAACTCGTCACGAGCTGGCTCATCCGAGTCACGAGCGAGCTGACTTTAGAGGTCCGAGCTGAAATCTCAGCTTGAAATTGTCACGAGCTGGACCAAGCTAGCTTTCGAGCTGACGAGATGGCTCGCTGGGTCTGGCTGGACCTTCTTTTAAGAAGAAAATAAATTCTATAAACTTTTGGACCAAGCTGAACCGAGTTAGACAGTATAAAATGCACACAAATTCATACAAATTCACAAATTGATGCCTAGCTGAGCTAGCTCGCGAACTAACTAGCGAGCTAGGCCCCAGCTTGAACTCGTTAATTCTGAACCGAGCTAGTGGCGAGCGAGCTAGGCCCCAGCTCAGTTTAGTAACGAGCGAGCGAATCAGCTACGAGTCACGATCGAGCCACGAGCCACAAATTTTTTTGATAGCCCTAAGAATATGTCTAAATACCATTGTGTATATATACATCACAAGTAGGGAAATGAATTATTTTTCCTCACAAATCAGTTAATTACAAAACTGAATATTTCTCTTACACAAGTTACTTTTTTTATTATAAATTTAAAAAATGGCTATTTATAATTTTATTTATTTTGAAAGATATGTATGAAATTAATTCCCCAGGATTTTAAACATTGAAGGACTTTAAGCGAAGAGCAATACTAGTATACTAGCATGTGTATGTATTATGTTAGGCGAACTTCTATTCGTTTCTATAATTTATTTAATTAAAGGCGAAATCTTTGTACGGTAGTGTTTTTAAGAGATACTTGGTCAAGACATCGGGATGTATATTATATATTAGTCCCCAAAAACATGGAAATATGTATTTGAAATTGTTTGACTAAACAAACAGAATTCGCCTTTTGTTCAAATTAAGGCCGATCGACTTTCTATTTGCACATATTCCTAATAATTAAACATGAAATATGATATAAATAAATGGATCAATTGAGATAGACTCCATATATATATAGGAAATAACTTGTTCGCTCTACCAAGTACCAACACGCTGAGGATGACTTGACCGCAGCTCCTGATCGAGCTTCTTTCATCATTTTGGGGGTGATAATTACTAGCTAGTGTTAATAAGGTTTGGTTATCTTATTAATAAAGTCATTTTATTTGAGACTTTTCTGATAAAGTTCATGTCCAACTGTATACCACACAAATTAAATATGTACCACCAGTTTTGTAATTATATATGGTCGATTGAAAAAAAATAAAAAATAATTCTTTTTAGTTTCCTCATGATATGAGAAATAATATCGTTAAATCGTCAAGTTCAGGAGATATATATATATATATATATACCTCCATTACATGCATGGTTGTGAAATTAAGGAATTAGTATGATCAGCATCAAAGTAGTATATATGTGAAATTGGAATCGCATAAATCAATAGAAAATTGACTTTCACAGATATAAAACTCGATTTTTTTTTTTACAAAAAATAAGTCACTTTTTGGTGCTTAATAATGAAAAAAATTTAAAGAATTGTTGAAAAAATTATGTTAACACAAATATTTTACTCATATAAATACATGCTTGCAAAAATAAATAAAATGCATGCCACCAACCCTAGCTACTTATCAAAAACTCTTTTTTTCCCACCCGAATCAGTATTTATTCTCAATACCGAATCTGTTTATGGGAACTTCAATCTTTTTTTGCCATTTTTTAACGAGTCTCATAAAACTGGAAATCGTGAAAATTAGCAATTAGTATATACTTCGTCCCAAATTGAAATATACCCAAATTGAAAAATAGAAATGTCAAAAGAGGTTTATCAATAAGTGTGTGCTTTCCAAAATTTTCTATATATGAGTAGCATTGTATTAAAATGGAATATTTAAAAAAAGTAAGAATCTAATTTATTGTTAATCTTTAGTTTAAAATTACTTTTTTTTGTAAAATATAATGCAAAGTGGTGCATTCGCTCGTAATGGTTGTCAAAGTTTATCTAGAAACTGCTTTTGGCGTTGATCCTCACTCCACTGATGACGAGGTCCCACATGGACTTTTAGTGGATCTGTTCCTCCAACTATCTAATGTAGATGAAGGCGATGAACAGGAAGACGGTGAGCATATTTGTTTTGAAACACCAACAATTATTTGGCTAAACTACCAACAATTATTATTTTGGTTTTCTCCAAAATCTAATAAAGAATACGCAAGTGTAAAATCTTTTAGTTTATAACATCAAAACATATGTCTAGTCTATTGTAGTGTTCAATTTACTAAAAAAACCTAAAAAGAAGCTTGAAGTGGCGCTCAAATTAAGCATTTAAGAAGTTATAATATAAATTAGTTCACATATAATTTGTGCTTGTTCACACAATGTATTCAACAAGCATTGAAAGCATTTACATACATACATAAAATGTGAGCTAGGAAGTTGAATTAATAAAATGCAAATTTATAAGAAGAGGGACCATTTATTTAGTGATACATCATAATAATATCATTTGGTAATTTAATTTTTACCATTTCAAATAATAAAAGTGAATCTTTTATCTGGTTTAATATAAAAGAAAGCAATGTATATGTGTTAAATTTAATTATATTTAGTTTTAGTACAAGATAAGATCAATATGTTGGAAAATCAATAGCTAGATGAGTCAATTCCTAGGTTGACTTTTTTTTCATCTTATACCAAAATTGGCCTCGAAAGTTACCTTTCAACGGACCAAAGTTGCACTCTATCTCACGAGAAAAGCGAAAATGCATTTTTTTAAAAACATGTTTGCATAATTGTATCACTTTATTAGCTATAACTTTTAATTAATAAAAAATAAAACCGACATTTAATCAATCTTTAGAAATCTATCATGTGAAAAGCTTTGAAAAATAGACGGAAACGGATCTATTCTTTCTATGATATAGTACATCAATAGAAGAATTACAGATTAACAGAGATCAGACCTGGAAAATATGATTCTGGATTTGGATGATCTATAATATTATGAAAAAAAAAATTGATATCTATCTAAAAAGTGATGAATAATTTTCAAAAAATATAAAATTTGGTCTCCGAGCAAATTTTAATATGAAGACAATGTTGAGCGATTCGGATTGACTATTTGGACTTTGAAAACGGAGATAAGAATATAAGACATGATTGAGGCATGGAACATGAGGCGCATGATTATATTTTTATTTTCTGAAATTTGACATGACATAATTATTACAAGACCTTTGAATAATGTGGGATTTTTGACAAATTAATTCAGAGTAATATAGCAATATAAGATTAAAAAAAAAATGGATCAAGCGTACGTATCGTATCATGTAACAGCAAGTAAAAAAAGGAATATATATATATATGTAGGTGGAGATGGAAACATAACTATTTTTCTTTTTATTTTTCTGTGAAAAGAATATATATATATATATATAAAAGAATCGACTTGAGAAATCCGTTTTTCCTATTTGACGAAATTTCATATATAATTTTCTAAAGATTCAATTTACATGTTGATTTTGATTAAATAATAAGATTATAAGGCTAAGGCAACACTCTGCATTGCGTCATTAGCGAGATCATATTCGTATGGACTATTTTGTTCATTGTATCACTTTGTCAGGCATACAACACACCTTTTAGTGTACCAGGTTTAGAGAGAAATTGGTTTCCATCACCAATTCAAAAGAAATAAAATTCGATTTTTAATTTTTAAAACCGCATGATTAACGGGGTTTCAAATTACAAAAAAATTAGGATGCATATATAGGTGATAAAAAAACAAATATTATTGTTGCTATTTGATAGGGTTCAAAAATGTACTACAAAAATTATATTTTGACTTAAAAAATAACCATAAATCTTGTATAAATTAAGATTTTACATAAAAATCAGGTTATTTTCGCATATTTCTAAAATAAAATACAAAATCATTCTCTCTAACACATTCTACTATTTTTTTTAGGTGTTGGTGACAATTTGTCACCATTCACCAACAAATATATTAATAAAAAAAAAGAGAAATATTTACAACTCCTAAGTTGAAGTTCTTAGGATCTTAACGAATTAATATCCTATACCTCTATTAGGTATGTGTAAGAGGGAGCCATTATTTTACGTAATCAATTGCATCCTTCAGCTCCTTAACTTTTTAACTGTACAAGAGGGGCTTGATTCTTGAATGGTCGTTGGTAACATTACTGAAGATTCAAATAACAAAATTAATTAAATTAATTGTCATTATGAGCACATTCATATGTAAGAGAGAGATATTGAGCTAGAACTGGGTCCAAGGATAATATGGATGATATAAACACTGTTTTAAATGTGGTTTTCATGCAGTATGCGGCTGCATATGCGGATTTTTATGCGGACTTGTATATGCGGGTTTTAAAATGAGAATTAATATATATAAATAAATATGCGGTAATATGCGGTAATATGCGGTATTATACAAACAAGTATGCGATAATATGCGGTAATATGCAGCCGAATATGTGGTAAAAATATGCGGCCGAATATGAGTGTTCACCGAGCTGTTATTTTTTTGTGAACTTAACAATTTATCAGATTGATTTCAAATGACAAATTCAAATTGTTGAAACCGTATTACCTTACAAGTGATACGTCTACGTGCAAAAAATTTAAAATTTTGGAATTAATTTTGTATAGAGTCAAGTGGTAAAAAAATGAATACATTAAAATTAATTTATAAATCTCATAATTTTGACCACTTGACTTTATACTAAATTAATTTTAAGATTTAAAATGTTCACATGTAGGAGCATCACTCATAAGATAGATCAGCTTCAACGGTTTGAATTAATTTGTCGTTTGAAATTCATCTGACTGATTTTAGAATTAAGTTCACAAAGAAGCTTGGTAAACTAAAGAACACTCTACTTCTACTCGTAAAGATTTAATAAGTTCAAATTACGTTTAAAAAAATAGATTTACAAATGCATTTTTTTTACAATCCGTCGTTAATTATAGCTTGAACCACACAACAAGCATACAAACAAATTTACACAACATGCATCGCCTTATTTAAAATATATCAATTTATCTACATTAACCCTAATGAGTTATGGCTTAAATGACAAAGGCAAACACATGCTATAATTTAATTAATTATAGCGTGACAAAAAAATATTTATTATAATTGTGAGAACGAAGATACAAGTGGAAAGAGTACTGTTTATAAAGGAAAATGAGATTGCCAATTAAAATCAAAGAGATAAAAAAAAAAAAAAATATGAGCATGTATCATCCAATTTGGATATATTCATTCTTTCCACCCCAATTAACCTGCCGGTACAATTAATTAATTAATGTTGCATGTCATCAGAACATTATTGTTAATTGCATTCATATATTTCATATGCTAAAGTTCAACTACTATTTAATTATACAATCAATTTATTCTTTTTTGCCTCCCTACATCCCATTTTTATGTAGAGAAAAACAAGAGCGGAGTCTTTTATATTTAAAGAAAATGATTTACAAGAAATTGCTCAAAGTAATAAGCAAAATGAGAGAAAGAAATATAGTAAGGACCCATATTAATAGGGTGTAAACGAAAAAAGAAGAAGAGGAAATCGGCCAGATTCTGGCCGGTTTTTGGGGGAAGAGAAAACTGGTCAGAATCTGACCGGTTTGGTCATTTTACGAAAAACTCAGGGGTTCTAAATATATTTATTAATTTGTAATTAACTTTGGATATTAATAAAAATGTCGGGGAGTTATGAATACACTAACTAAATTATACGCCATATCTAAAACTTTTCAACAGCTTCTTTTGTTTTTCTTTTCTTACAAACCCTTGTAAAGTTCAGAAATTACACAAATTCGTAGAGAGAACATATTTGTTTTCCTATAATGCAAATGTTCGTGTTGGTTTAAATTTATTTTGAAAGTAAAGAATCCAATGTTAGATATATTCTGATATAATTTATCGTATCTGGTAAGTTTTTTATAATATTTTATTGCATAGTCCCAGAAAGTTGATTATTTTTGGAATAAAACAAGCTTGTGTTTCTTCGGTATTAATTTTATGCATTAAAATAAAAATATATTATTCTAATTTTTGTTATTATAACTCTTGGCATATTTCGAAATCAAGTCAATACAAATACTTCTATATGTTTTTTTGTCTTTTCATACGGGTTGCATGAGAGCATCTACATTCTTGGTACTATTAGAGTTTATAATATGATGTGGCAGTTTATATATAGTTTCAGGAATGTGGGAGAGTTTCTTATTTAGAAACTATGTAGTAAAGTTTCTTATTAATAAACTGTTTAAAAACTCCATGCTAATCAAATGATTGGCTCAAATTATTTTTTCTTTTTATTTGTTGCTGACGTGGCTTAATAGAAACTCTAAAATTAATTTCAGGAATGTGAGAGTTAGAAATTTTAGATATCTTAATTCCTAAAAAGCGGTTAACAGTTATTTAAAAACCCATTTGAGTTGCTGGAATGTAGATGCTCTGATAAGAAATAAAGAAAACCATCTGTTTGGTTTCAATTTTGTGCACAGCAAAAATAAATACTTTATTTTCTTTTCTTTTTTATAGAATTCTATACATTAACATCTTTAAAATTTAGTGCATATAATTTTTTTATAGGAGGAATATGCCCTGTACATTTTTAAATTTAGTGCATATAATTTTCTTAAATTAAAAAAAACGTAATATTTCTATCTAACTGTTACTGTGAAAAGAATAACAACATATTCTTTTTCCTGCATTTTGTTATTAATATTATTCAATTGTTTCGTCCATTTTTCTCCACCAAAATTGTAAGTATTGTACTTATTCTTCTAAAACAAAAATTCTCAAAATTAACTTTCTCAAATCTTAAGTTTAACTATCTAATAAAAAAAATTCCCTAATTTTTAGATTGCAAGCACTACTAGAATCTCCGGTAACTGCAAGGGGAGCAAGTGTTTGTTGCAAGCATAGGAAGGGTCGTTGCAAAAGATTTTGGTTTTCTGATTAAATTAATATAACTGCAACGGGAGGCCCTTGCAAGTAATCACGCTTGCAAATATGTGATGAATCCCCTTGCTAATGTCTCCTATTGGCCCTTGCAAATAATAATACCCACCCCAAACACGGCTGATATTATTTTATTGTGAATTGTGTTACTATTTGCAAGCGGCACCGTTGCAATTGTTTTTGGATTTCTTTTTTATATTATTATATTCTAAAGACATTACTATTTGCAAGAGGCACCGTTGCAAATGTTTTTAAGATGCTGTTTTTTTAATTTTATTGTGAAGGCCCTAACTATTTGCAAGAGTCACCGTTGCAAATAATTCAAAGTTTATTTCTTATATTATTATATTTCAAAAGCTCAAACTATTTGCAAGCGGTACCGTTGCAATTGTTTTTAAGTTGCAGTTTATATTAATTTAATGTAAAATGCCTAACTATTAGCAAGAGTCACCGTTGCTAATATTTTTAAGTTGTAGTTTGTAATTTTTAATTATAAAGGTGAAAACTATTTGCATGAGTCACCGTTGCTAATGTTGTTTTAGGTTTGGTTTATTTATTTCAATGTAACAGTCCTAACTATTTGCAAGAGACACCGTTGCAATTGTTGTTCAGTTTCATTTTATATTTTTTTATTGTAAAAGTCCTAACCATTTGCATGAGGCACCGTTGCTAATGTTTTTTAAGTTTCGGTTTATATATTTTTGTTATATTATGAGACAATATTTGTAAAATTGTTCAAGGGGGTCCATATCTCAGTGGTCACTAGTTCAAAACCGCCCTTTGGATGATTTTTGTTTTTTTTGTAACATATGCTGAAAAATTATGTACCATGTGCAACAATAAGAATATAGCCCCATATATTATATTTGATATTCCCTTAAATGCGAAATAGTAATATAAATGACAACAGTCAAGTTGCTTTAATGAAACCCGAAATTTAAAGAGAAGGAATCTGATATGTAACCATATTAAAGAGAAGGTATCTGATATTACATAAATGAAACTAATTCATTAATGTGAAACCAAAAATTTAATGTGTACTCATTAATAATTACAAAAGAGAAGCATTAATTCAGTTCACTTTGGTTGGCTTAACACAAAAGAGCATTTCTGGCGAAGAGGTGCATGGCAAGGGCATGTGAAGGGGTGGCTGTGCAAATTCTTTGGGCAATGAAGGGTTTATGGTTTCTACTATTTAATTGCTGCACTGTTGGCTGTCTTCTCCACCATAATCTTCCATTCTGCAACAAACACAAAATAAAAAGTGTGATCAGAATTAAAAAAAACGATTAATAGAATGGAAAATGCTAATCCTAATCCTAACCCTTCAAACAATAATCCTAATCCTCCAAATCCGAATCATGTAAATCCTAATAATGCGGAAAGCGATGAAGAGGTCATAATCTATAATAGGCCAGTGGTGAAGGAGCCCGGAGATGGCTCTGAATGGCGAGTACCAGATCCTCCAGTGCATGAAATTGGCTCTTCGGACGAAGAAGTGGATTGGTATAAAGAGAGCCCTCCCGGTTACCCTTATGGCCCACCAGGAGAGCCCGTGAGTTTGGCACTGAGGAGAAGCAAGAGGGTTTGGAAAAATGTGGACAAAAAGAATAACGGGCACCGGGTCAGATACTTCCCTGATAAGAAGAAGAGACGCCCACGAGAGGGTCAAGAGGACTAGTTTGGTTTGAAATTAACCTTTTTTACTATTATAACCCTAGGGATGGGGTAATTTCTTTGTTAGTATTTGATGATTTTGGTTTTCATAACTGTGACTGTTTTTATATATTAGTTGTTTATGTTGTTACTCTATGTTGTATGCTGTTTTATCCATGTAACCGTTCCATATCTGTTGAATGATGTTTGTGAGGTTTTTGTTTGTTGGTTTGTTAATCTACAATTGTTTTTAAATGTATTTGGTTCCCTACTGCAAGCCCACTGTTATGAGCAAATTAGATTCAATTATAAAAATGTTAATTTTGACATAATAAGGACTAAAAGGCATAATTACATTCATGGGACTGACAAGATATATATAGGAACTGAAAACTTAATGACAGAAAAAAAAGAACAAGAAACTAAGAAAATGCGCTGACCTCACATACAAGCCGAAACCCGATCGCGTATATATGCATCAGATTGGCACAGCCCCTGACATGAAGAAAAATATCATTAATAAATATCACTAAATTTGAATACACCAGTTGGCACAGCCTCTGGCCATTTTGCTTGCTTAGCAATGTATTATTTTTTTCTTTTGGTTTACATGCAAATGCATGCTTGAATGCATACTGGTAGGTCAATGAATACTTGCAAATGCATGCTTGAAATGCATACTGGTATTTCAATTAATACTTGATCCAAAATTATGGTTCCTCCCTTTGATTGGACCACATCTGACAACTAATTAAATGCTGATGCAAAGAGTTAATACTAAGCAACTGATAGGTTTAATTGAAAAGGACCATGCAAACATGAGATCATCTATTAATCCTACTTGATCCAAAATTATGGTTCCTCCCTTTGCTGTGCTTGCTACATTATGTTTTTTCAGTATAAAACCCTAATACTACATTATTTTGGGTACACATTGCTGTGCTTGCTGTGCTTGGAAATTTACCTCCCTTTTTTCCCTTATGCTGTGCTGTGTGGAGACTTGATTTAATTGGTAATTTTACTAATGTTCTTGCTACCTGACAAGATATATATTGGGGCAATTGATGTAACAAGAGCTCCATAAGAGAATAGAACAAATGGCAAAATCTTCTTTTTTCTTTGCTATTGGGTATAAAATCTGCATAGCATAACTTGCTATTGCCTTTATTTTCATTGGTATTTGAATGAGTGAGATTCAAATACGAAAGGAACTTGTGGACTGTACACCGATGTAGTAAAAATCAGTAAGCGACAGAAAATGCAAACTAAATGTGTGTCAAAATGCAAACTAAATATATATATAGTGGGGCTTGATTTCATTGGTTTTGAATGTAAAATTTGCCCCTACCATTATTCAATTAAGTCCCTAACTAAGCATGTAGTAGGAGAAATTTTAAAAATGTGACTACGTACCATTAAAAACCATCCTCCTCAGATTCATAAAAGTCCCCCCAATAAGCTTCTTGTTGAGCTTGCTCCATGTCATTGTCTTCATCACCTTGCTCTATCGGGGGGCCGTCATTCGTCAGAATTGGTTGTGAGACCTCCATGATATCGTCAACTAGGTCGAACTCGTCTTCTCGAATGACGGTATTATCCCAATCAAAACCTGGTCCGTCCGAAACCTCGATGTGATCTTCCGGCATTTCCTCTTGGTAATATTCGAGGTTTGCATCGTCTTCCTCGTCACGAAACTGACCCTTCGGGGATGATTTGAACGCAACCCACCATTTTTGTCTTTCACGGTTCGGAGAAGCATAAGGAAGATAGCTCGCTTGGACTGCTTGACATGCCAATACAAATGGCTCATAAGTTTTCAGCCGCGATTCATGTTTAACCTCGACAATCCCATGTTGGCGGTCGACCTTTACACCGTTTGTTATGTCAAACCAATAACACCTAAAAAGAACCACCTTGTTGCCTCCTTCATATGAGAGCTCAATGACCTCTTCGAGAACTCCATAGTAGTCATGTGGGGTCCCATCTGATTCCCACTCCCCTTTGATGCAAACACCGCTATTGCTTGATGACTTGTTTTGCCCATGCGTTTCAGTGTGATATCGGTACCCGTTGATTTCGTACCCTTCGTAACAGCTGGCTCGTTTTAGTGGTTTGATTGCTGCCTTTCGAACGTTTGGGTCGCATTCGCGGTCGTGCATTAGCTTATGGCGCAACCACTCTGAGAACAGATCTTGACGTGCTTTCCAAAGAAGTTGTGGGGTTGTACCGCAGTTGAGCATGGCTGCATCAAACTCACTACATTTGGCAAGATAGTAATAAAATTTTAATTAAGTGGAAAATAACAAATGAAGTTGAGCATGAATATTACGAAATTGGAAATGCAGTTCAGCCCTTCTATTTGGAACTTTTGTATATTATGAAATCATTGAAGTGATAAATAATAATATTTTACCCTAAGTATTTGTCACGGATCTCCGGGCAGTTGAAGATGACATAATTGTGTGCTGCTTTAAATTCATCGTCAGTTAGTGTCCTTCGCTTCTCCCTACCAATGGGACGGCCAGTTCTGTCAAAAATCGAAATGTTTCCCCTCGAAGTGTTACCTTTGTCAGCTCCTTTAGGGCCATTCAGTGATAAATCTTCAAAATATAATCTGGAAGTGGTGGAAATCTCTTTCACTATGGTAGCCTCGACGATTGAACCCTCAACACGTGCTTTGTTGGTCACTCTCAGCCGTTGTTCTTTGTTACGCCTTTAATTGCAACAGTGGGTTTGAGTTAGGTAATATGTTACATCAAAAGATTTTAGTAATTTAATTAAATAGCAATTGAGAAATCAACGCACCTTTCACATGGATACATCCATCGAGACCCCACTGGCCCACCCATTCTAGCCTCATGTGCCAAATGTACCACAAGATGCTGCATAGAATTGAAGAAACCTGGCGGGAAGATTTTTTCCATTTTGCAAATTGTGACGATAATATCTCTCTAATTGGTCA
This sequence comes from Carex myosuroides, assembly GCA_028015225.1. Taxonomy (NCBI): domain Eukaryota; kingdom Viridiplantae; phylum Streptophyta; class Magnoliopsida; order Poales; family Cyperaceae; genus Carex; species Carex myosuroides. Next base: position 16,832,705 of record CM051474.1, on the reverse strand, counting down.
ATACGAGATGGATCAAGTTCTTTGGCACAGATCTCTCTAAAGAAGCTTGAAACCTCACACAGTACATCCCATACGGGTTCAGGGACAAAATCCCGAAATGCAACGGGGAGAAGGCGCTCCATGAACACATGGTAATCATGACTCTTCATCCCAATTAGGGTGTTAGTTGTTAGGTTGACACACCTTGACCAATTTGAACCGTGGCCATCGGGGAACTTGACTTTGTCTTTGAGCCAAGTTAGAACCAGCTTCTTGTCATCTTGTGATAGTGCAAATGGTGCCTTCGGTTTTTTCATCTTTCCCGGAGTTTTGTTACATGGGGTTAGGTGCTGTTTGGGTCGATTGCAAAAGAGAGCCAAATCTTTTCGAGCTTTTTCATTATCCTTTGTTTTGCTTCCCATGCTTAAAAGTGTGTTAACCAAAGCTTCCGTGAAATTCTTCTCCGTATGCATCATATCAATATTGTGTGGCAAGAGGTTGTCCTTCCAATAGGGCAAACTCCAAAAGATACTCTTCTTTTGCCAATGGTGAGTGTCACCATAACCCTCAAACTGACTTAATTTCTTAGTTTTACCCCATTCCATCTCACCTAGTCTATTCACTGCCTCGAGTATTTGATCTCCCGTCAATCTTGGTGGTGGCCCATCCCTCTCTTCTCTGCCTTTAATGAAATTTTTTTTATCCCGACGAAACGGATGATCTGGAGGCAGCAAGCACCTGTGAGCATCGAACCAGCATGCTTTCCCACCATGTGATAGTTGGAAGGCCTTTGTTGCGCCTTGGCAATAGTAACACCCCAATTTACCCTTTGTACCCCACCCGCATAGCATCTCGTAAGCCGGATAGTCACTCACCGTCCAAAGAAGTGTTGCTTTCATGTTGAAATTTTCTTCTCTAGATGCATCCCATGTCATTTCACCAACATCCCACAACTTGTTCAATTCATTGATTAAAGGTTCTAGCAGAATGTCTATGTCACGACCAGGGTGCTTCGGTCCCGGTATGACAAGCGCGAGAAACATGCTGTCCTCTTTCATTATCATTCCAGGTGGTAGGTTATACGGAAAGACAAATACCGGCCAACACGAATATGGCGCTGCACTCGAGTTGAATGGCATGAACCCATCCGTCGTTAACCCTAATACAACATTTCTAACCTCCTTAGAAAACTCCGGATACTTTGATGCGAAATGCTTCCATGCCTCACCGTCAGCCGGGTGCACCATAATCCCGGGTTTCTCATGCTTGCCGTTCTTATGCCACGTCATATGTACCGCATTTGATTTGGTCATGTAAAGCCTTTGCAATCTTGGCGTGATAGGTAGGTAACGAAGTTGCTTTTGGGGGACTTGTTTTGTGTTGCGATTGGGTCCCGGCGGCTTGTACCTTGGTTCGCCACAAACATCACATTGTGTCTTTCTCGCCCTCTCCTTGTAGTATAGCATGCAAAAGTTTGGGCACACGTCAATTTTCTCATGTTCCATGCCCATTCCCTCAATCAAACGCTTCGCTTGGTAAAAATTATCCGGCATATTCTCACTAGAAGGTAGCGTGCTCTTAATGAGGCCCAACATCCCATTGAAGCATTTTTGACTTAGTTGGTGCTCCGACTTCAACGCCAAGGCTTGTGTCACACAAGACAAAACGGTTTGTGATTCGCACTTGAGTTCACCAGTCGCGTTGACTCTCCATAGCGGTGTTTTATTAGCTTCTATCATGTCGAAGAACTTCTTAGCCGCTCCAGTCGGTGACTGTTCCTCCCAATTGAAGTCCGGACCAGCAATTGCCCTTACCATCTCTTCCCCTGGATCCATGCTATTAGAGCTTAAATCAGGTTGAACGGGTGTATCCCCCTCCCCATGCTTGTGCCAAACACTATATAGGGCGCAAAAGCCCGACTTATAAAGGTGTACAGCGACGGTATCCCCATCTCTCCTGAACAGGTTTCCACATTTTTTACATGGACACGGGATACATTTCTTTCCATCATCGTCAACAGTCACAACAGATGGTTTGGATAAAGCTGCCTCAAGGAACACTTCAACCCCATCAACAAAATCTTTGTGCAAACCCCCACCCGGAATTTGTCTAGTGCCGTACATCCATCGACGACATTGCATGTTTTTTTACCTATTTAACAATCCAATTAAAGGTGTGAGTTAATATCAACACTGTACAGGGGCAGTTTGAGGACATGTCCAAGATAATGAAACAATGCATTTTGAGGCCATTGTGTAGTTGGAACCGGAGTTAATTGAATTGAAATCATTTTGGGGTTATGCATACTTACATCGAGTTGGTCCGAGTCGTAGAAAATTACAATCATTAAGGTTTACCAGTGGAGGTGAAAGTTGAGAACAAGTAACAGTGGAGGTGACAGTTGAGGATGGGTCGGTTTACCAGAAAATTAATGGCGACATAACATGCATTTCTTACATTCTCTCTTAATTATTGAAATCGGGAACAATAAATTTATAAAACTCAAGGAAAGAGATAGAGCTGTATACGAACCTGTTCCTCCGAATACTCACTGTAATTAAGTTGGCGATTCTCTTTGAGAGAGAGAGAAGCAGCTGAGTAAGCCGGATGGAGAGAGAGGGAGAGGGAGGGACGGAGAGAGAGAGAGAGGGAGGGACGGAGAGAGAGAGAGAGGGAGAGAGCACCTAGGCAGCCTCTGCCGGGTTTTCAAAACAAAAGAGAGAGAGAGAGAGAGAGAGATCTGGAAAAAAGTCACGGGAGTCACATTGCGGCGGCTCTGTGTCGCAAAAGGTTTTCAAAAACGAAAGCTTTTGAGCTGGTGGGAGCAAATTTAGACTATAGCAAGAGGTCAACTGGTATTTATGTCGGAATACCATAGCAAATAATAGTACATCCCTGTGCAGAAATAACAAGCTTTTGTTGCGCACCCCATTTGTACGCTTCATAATTAGAATTGCTGCACATATACCAATAATCCCAGATTGGTACTACACAATACACATATACCAATCCCTACATCATGTACTACCCCAAATCGTGTACTACACATATACCAATCACAGAAGGCCTGGTAATTAAAACATAAAATGAACATTTAATACACCACATCCTACTTACTGTTAAGCACAATAAAGATTCACTGCCTGATTACTGTTGAGCACAATAAAGATTCACATCCTACTTGTGGCACAAAGCCTATTTAAAAAAGTTAATCGTCAAGATTCACATCCTACTTAAAACAACATAACAAACATAGTTACAACAAATACTGCACTGTTCATCCCACATTAAAGGCATTAATTAGAATTGCTGGACTAAATTAACGGGCTACATCCTTCACACATTACCGGATTCACCACTATTGTCGTCTGTTGCATGTTGACTGTTTGACGGCTCCCCCTAAAAATCAAATAAACTTAGTAAGGTATTTAATATTTCACAATTTGAAGATAGAACTTTATTTGTTGGAATGCAAAACAGAACTGGGTACTTACACCAAATACCGGTGGCTTTGCTCCTGTTGCCTGGAAGAGTGCCTCGATACATGCATTATGTCTTTCATTCTGTTTTCGGACATCTGCCATTTCGGCTCTGTGTCGTTCCTCTTGTTTTTCAATCTCCTGAGCAAATGTGTGACGTTCAGCCGATATCTTCTCAGCAACTAACTTAGCAACCTCTGATTCTGTGAAGGTTTTTCTGGCATTCTCAGCAGAGGTGGCCGTGCTCCTCGTTGGATCTGTTCGGGATGCCTCCTTGGCCTCCAATTCTTTGTTGGCTTTGCATATCCTAGCCTTGTTGCCAAAGCCGAACATCCTTCCCCGCCGGTCCTCCCCTTCAGCAGCAAGCTCCCACAACGCCTCATCAGACATATCCTCCCCAGCATGCTGTTCCTTTAAAGCTTTATACTTCGCCTGCATGGGTCATAAAAAACATGTCAGACAAGGAGATAAAAAAGTTTACTGGTAAACAAACAAGGTTGTCATGTCAAGCAGTTAGTGCAGTTGTAAGGAGACCCCCCACCTTTTCATTTATTTTAAAAATGGAAGGGGCTGGCACTTAGATGATTTCTTACTTTAATTTCTTACTTTAATTTCTTTAATAGCTTCTAAAAGAAACAATGTCAGAGACAGTGAGACGCAGGACGATAGGGAGTTTCGCTGGTGGATACACAATGGAGAGACGAGAAACAATTGGGGTTCTTTAACTTTTAGGGGTAATTTCGTCCATTTTTATAAACTAAATATGAATTGTGAACTTTTTATATTATTTAACTGGGATAAAAAAATTTATTATTGTCATGGAGAAGTAAAAAATGTGTTGAAGAGTTGGAGGGTATATAGAATATATTCAACTCTAGAGGGATAAATAAGAAACTCAAGACAAGTTGAAGGGTATATAGAAAATTAACCCATTAGTTTATTGGTGATAACCAATCTAAGAAACAGGCAGCAATGCTACTTATTTGGAAAAGAAAAATATAAGAATCAAGTTACATGGTGCAGTGAGACAAAAAAAATAAATCTTGAGCAGAATTACCAGAATACCATTATACTGATGAATCAAATTATATGGACCACAATACCCTTATACTAATCCTGGGTCGGTGGGTTATATAGCAATACAAAATGGTTTTAAGTGATTATAAAACTGACTGGGGATATAAATAAATTGATTATGCGTTTGAATGGGGAAATAACTAAATTTGAAGTTTTGGTGGGTAAATATCTAATTGATGAAGTTATGATGGGCATATAACTAAAATGAAACTAAAATATATATAGTACACGTTCAAAGTCAATTTGAAACTGATTTCACTGACCAAGTGAAATATATATGGTACTTGACCTAATTTCACTGACCAAGTATAACAAATTCAAAGTAGAAGAAAATTGTCAAAAGTTTCCATATTTTTATTGAAACTGACAACAAATCAGTCCTAATATAAGCCCACAAGCAACAATAACGACATGAAAAAAAATATATTAAATGATTATCTTACCACAACAGTGTTCGCCCTCTCGTTAACATACACCTTGCCATTCTCTGTATCGCGCATGTGAAGTCGATCGAATACTTCCTTCAGTCCAACAGAAGGTCCCCTTTCAGCTACCTGAAATTTAAACATAAAAATAATAAAAAGATGTAAGTAAATATCACTACTTAAGAAAACAAACACGCACCAATCTGGGATTATTGTTTATTTAAAAAAAATAATATAAGAGGCAGGTGTGGGGAATACCATGGCCTCCCTGTGCTTGTACGCGCTCCTCGAACCACCCACATGGTGGATAACCGCCTTGCCTTTTACTTTTTTGTTTGCCCGATTTGTGCACGACAGTTGGTACCACTTCGGGTTGTTCCAAATTTCACATAGCCCCTTCCAGTGACTCCACTCCCTGCACCATGGTGGACAATACTCTTTCCACATCTCCAACACCGGTCCATACTTGTCCTTGCACACTCTCCTTGCCCTGTTAAGTATACGAGTGTATGCCTCCGAAGCAATGTTTTCAAAAACATCAAGACAGCGACCCTCATCTTCCCCAGCCCCCCACGAGTACCTTTGCATGAACCGTCGCAGGATTTTTAGCCTTGCCTGCGACGGGAACATGTTGTACGTCCTGTAAGGTCCCGGCATTTCGGCCGCGGTCAGAAGTCTTATGGTACTTACCAGCTTTGTGCAGTTGGTAGACGATGTAAACTCACCGTCACCCACGACAAAGACTTGAGGTCTATCCTCTGGCCTGGCCGGGGCACGGGGCTTGGCAAGACCCCGTCCACGGGGCTGTTCAGCCTTCTTCTTCTTCCCTTGCCGTGTTCCGTCCCTTTTCTTGCCAAATGGCACCTTCGCCTCCCCTGGATCAAGTTCAATCCCAGAAAGCCCAAAAGCTTCGTCATAAAAGCGTAGGGGCCGACGCATGCGGACCCTCCTACCACCGTCATCCTCCACAGTCGGATGCTGTTCTGGCTTTCTCAAACCATCCAGACCCTCTGCCCTCGGCAATATCTCCGGGGCAGCAGATGCTGGCGTAAGCGGCGTGTCAGAGGCATCGACTTGTTCCCAATCTGACCACGTCTCCCGAGGATTATCACACCGAGTCTGGTGATCACGCTGCTCAGTCTCTGGCCACTCTGTGCAAATCGGACTGCCAATCGGCGTCTCTGGCCAGGTCAGATCAGATGGCGAAGATGCCGCAGCCCCGGCCTCTGCATGGTTCTCCCGCTGAGGGGAGAGTTGGGATACCGATCCCTCTGGCCTCGACGGTGATGTTGAGGGGCCTTCAGCTCCGGTTTGGCTAGTCTGGCCTTCCTTACACCTTTTCTTCGGTTTGAACACTGGATTGGTGGGGTTGGGTCCATAGAATATTTTGACCGACGAGACCGACTCTGCCCTAGTATTGGAGGAGAGGGGAGCAGAGGCTGGAGTTGTAGGAGCTAGCTGAGGATCAGGCTCGGTGGTTGGAGCCGATTCTTCGGGTGCAGTTTCTGTCAAGGAAGGGCCCATATTGCCACCAGGATTGAGCCTCTTCGATTTTCTTCGCCCCTCCGGGCCACAGTTGCCGGGTTTTCCTCCTTTGCCCTTCCTCGGTTGATCTGGCACCGGATCTGGCACCGGATTCAGCGGCTCTGTCGCTGCCTGATTCAACGGCTCTGTCGCTGCCTGATTCAGCGGCAGCAGCGGCTCTGTCGCGTCCTGAGTAGGCGGCAGCGGGGCATCCTTCAGGACCTGAGTCGGAGATTGCAGAGTAGGCGGCCCTGCCTGAGCAGGCGACAACGGCAGAACTGTTGCTGCTTGAGTAGGCGGCAGCGGGGGTTTCGACCGAACCTTGGGTCACCGCTCAGAAGGGGAAGCAGCGGGATCAGGATGAGGTGGTGGACAAACTCCTTGAGTGAGCCTCGAGGATTTTCGGCGGTCTCCTGTTGGTGGTGGATGTGGGAGGGGACCGTGTGTCTTCCCCGTGTCACTGGGCTCAATATTTGTAGGAGCTGGTTGTGCCATAGTATTGGAGGAGACGGGAGCAGAGGCTGGAGTTGTAGGAGCTGGCTGAGGATCACGCTCGGTGGTAGGAGCCGACTCTTCGGGTGCAGTTTCTGTCAAGGAAAGGCCCATATTGCCACCAGAATTGAGCCTCTTCGATTTTCTTCGCCCCTCCGGGCCACAGTTGCCGGGTTTTCCTCTTTTTCCCTTCCTCGGCTGATCTCGCACCAGATCTGGCACCGGATTCAGCGTCTCTGTCGGCTCTGTCGCTGCCCCAGTAGGCGACAGCGGCGGCTCTGTCGCTGCCCCAGTAGGCGACAGCGGCGGCTCTGTCGCTGCCCCAGTAGGCGACAGCGGCGGCTCTGTCGCTGCCCCAGTAGGCGACAGCGGCGGCTCTGTCGCTGCCCCAGTAGGCGACAGCGGCGGCTCTGTCGCTGCCCCAGTAGGCGGCAGCGGCGGCTCTGTCGCTGCCTGAGTAGGCGGCAGCAGCGGCTCAGTCGCTGCCTGAGTAGGATTGAGCCTAGGGGATTTCCGACGCTGGCCTTTGTCGGTGCCGTCCATGCCAACCTGACAGATAGTCCGGATAAGAAAACAAACACCATAAGATATTAGAAGGGGAACGTCATACCAACAATAATTGACCAGTATTCTGCTATGCTGAACTGAAAAGTATTTTCAACCCAATAAGCTAGGATTAAGGTATAATTGCAATTTAGCCCAACAATTAACATAATTTTCAAACAACACTCAGCTTTTGCTTTACGGACATAATTTCACATTTCACTATAACATTTTACAAACTCGCATGTTATAGGCAGTGGCGAAGCTAGGATTTCATCCAGATGAAGGCAGAAATCGTAGGCAGAAATCAGGTTTGGTATTAATCAATTAAACGGGTTCGGGTTCAAAACACTTTCTAAATTACAAATGACAAATTGGTACATATTCTAAATTACAGATTCTTATTTGTATATATTGTCCAAATGAGGCTAAAATGTACTCTATTCTTATTTGTATTTGTTTGATTCTTCTATGTCAGCTAGTTTAACAGTAGAGAGTAGATAGTAACAATTCTAGGAAAAAATAAAACAATTAAAGGAAAAAGTAAAAACAATTCTAAACTAGAAACCAGTATGTGAAGTGGTACCAGTAAGTGAACCAGAGAGAAATAACAATTGCAATACTAAAACCATATTGCCACCATCAATAAGTGAAACATTGATTTAAGTTATATTTATGTTGTGTTTAGCATTTTTCTATGTTGAAATATATTAAGACAAAAATATCACTTAACTCAATCCACTAGTACAATTAAATACAAGCGTCTGAAATATTATACTAATTAATAGATAAGTAATATATAGCATATACATAACAATATAACATTATAATTTAAAGCAAAACTATAGGGGCATAAAGAAAGAAGAAGAAGTCAGTAACTCAGTGGACATATGTACAAATCCACTAATTTATATTATGTTTTGCCTAGTGTGTTTTTATGACCACTTATGTGGCAAATCAAATGAATCATACATCCTAGTTCCCCAATAGCACGCCGCCTCCTCCAAAACACTTCGATGTTTCTTCCCATATTGTAAACCTAGACCTTCTAATAAAGTTTCTTATTTAATCGTCCCCGCATAATTCACAGAGAGTTGAGTCCCAATTCAGGGTAGGCAAAATCTAAATTAAGGGATAGACAAAACTCAAATCTAACCCAATTATATACAAGTATGGTAGTGTTTTCAAAATCCAAGGGTAGGCAACTGCCTACCCCTGCGTGGCTGTAGCTTCGCCTCAGGTTATAGGAACAGGTGCACTATAACATTAATTAGTGAACTGGGAAATTAGTGAACCTGTTCCTATAACATTTTCCAATAGATTTTGCTTTACGGACTTAATTTTATAAACTCGCATGTGAAGGCTTCATTTTTGCTTTTCAACATGATATCAAAAAATAAATTAATTAAATGTATGATATAGCGGACGTTATATTTTTAGAGCAAGTATGATATGATATTAATATTGTCAACATTCAGACTTAAATAACAATACTGACAATTAATATCATATTTCAATTTTTAAGCTAATAACAGAATGTTGGTATTGAAAGATGGTTATTGAACAAGAAAAACATAAAATGGTTATTGAACAATAAAAATAATCTACTTCCCATTATTTTATTTTACACGATTCAAAGATGGTTATTGAACAAGAAAATTTCAATATAGGTACACGAGAACATTACAGTAGTACATGTTTATTTTTTAACTAAATAATCTGGTCATTTAATATATCTGACAATTACCAATAATATAACAAAAAAAAAACATACAATTTCTCAAAAAGGGAAAACTACTTGTCGATTCATTCTCATTAAAAAAATGCTATTTCTAAATACAAGATCACTAATTACTCTATTTCTAAATACAAGATCACTAATTCACAGTTCACTATTAAAAAACTATCATGTTATAGGAACAGGTTCACTAATTTCACATGTTTATATGTCCATCAAACAACACTAATTTCACAGTTCACTGTAACATTTTAAATTTTGTGCAATACCGAATATGTAAAAGGTTTTGTCTTTTTAACTGTGAAATTAGTCCAAAACCCTCTCTTTGTACATCTACACAGGTTTAGGGTTAGGCGAACCCGTTGATTATGCGTTTTCGTACTCTCCCTAAACCCTAATTTCACTTTTCAATTAACAGAACAGATAACAAAAGGTAATAAAAATCAAGTAACCCTAGATCGATGGAAACTTACAAGTTTCGCCTTTTGGTGCGATATCATTCCTCTTGTCAGCACGGTATTTATCCAACTCAAACGATCTCCGATCGGCGGAGCCGCCGCCGTCCTCGGTTGAGGTCTACGCGATCGGAGAAGGCAATGTGGGAGAGAGAACGGCCGGGTCTCCTTGGTATTGTCTTTGAGAGATCGGAGAAGGCAGGGTGGGAGAGAGAACGGCTGGCGTACCGTCTTCGATAGTAGAGAGGGAAATGGTGCGAGAGAGGGAAATGGTGGGAGTAGAGAACGGGAGATAGAGAAAGGGAGTGGAGGGGTTTTGAAAAAACACCTAAGTCCCAGGGTTTTGAATCCTCTCTGACTCACATTTACTTGGATACACCTACTCGTTCTCGGTGGCGAAATCTGCGGTAACGTAACGTTTGTGTTTGAATCCAAGCCAGCTAATGTTGTTCAGCACGAATCTTGACGTATACAATTTCATCAGGTAACCCCAAAATGAATAGATATGTTATGTTACCGCAGAGACATTGGCGCTCTACCCCTTTGACTACTAAATGGAGACATCCACTGTGAATCAGGGCTGTTGATTTTCTATCGGACGGCTCACGGTTACAAAAAAATCATATTTTGAGAGTGCATGTAAAGAAACCGATATGAATAATTTGTAAAAAAAACATTTTATATTTTTTGAAATATTCTGTACACAAATAATGCATACAATTGTTATTTTAATTTAATTCCATCATTATTTGCATTTCTAAACTTTTTAATTACATGCGGACCGTTCGTTTTCGCATGGAATCTCAACGGTCGATTTGCGATAAAATCTTTCCTATTTGGTTTTAAAATGATCAAGGTAAGTAATTTAATGTAACGGACAAAAAAAAAATCAATTTAGGTTCCGAGTAGCCTTTGGTCTAACCATAAGTGTTTACAACCCTACGATGTTTCGGTATTCCATCGGTTGGATGGATAGGTAAATTAACATAAAATTTTAATCAACCTTTCCAATAATCAATTAATTTCGATAAACTTGTATTTCAACGGTTGCGATCGATCATCGGAGCATTTATATATACGATCATTCATTAACTCATTCAACACTGGTTCATGCTATAGGCACATGTGTATTGGTTGTGAGTGTTTTAGAGAAGTTCATGCATTTTCATATATCAATATTACGTGCCAAAATCATTTACTCGTGCAATATACATACTCCAACATCAACTATTGAATAAAATCCGTTAATATAATTTTCAATTAATCCCTGTCCAATATTATGCGAATTATTTGAGATTTAACTGCGATTTATGTAATTGCCAACTAAATTCATAGTTACACATAATCAATACAATTTGTTATTCCAAATTATAACTCGAGAAACTCCCAATGACTCTCCTCGTTAATATTTGCTCATATAAATTACATTTTTTTCCCGACAACAAAGACATAAATCCAAACACGTCAATGTGTACATGCAATAAATATGCGGATGTACTTTCAAAACCTTAACAAGAAATGCAACATTAATTAGATTGCAAATTACATCTACAAATTAAATTTGTAAAGTATAAATTTGTACCTTATAAATTTGGGTAAATAATTTTTAAATTTTATAAGTTAAACTGTGCAATAATAAATTAATTAACTCCCTTAATTAATAACAATTGTGTGTAGGTATAGTTGCAATGGCTGAGGGTTGTAAAAATACAATAATTTTGTTAACAGAGCACTATTGGCTTTGCTCAATGCACATCATATTGTCTTAGAGCATGCTCCAACACTACACGAAGTAAAGACAGCTCTGTATTTAGCTTCAAAAATTAGAATTCCCCCCCCAAACAGCCCCTGTGAAATTTCAGTTCCCCCCGAAATTGCAAAATTCCCCCGAAGGCCCGAACCCTAACCAATTCGAATCCTCTGACTTACCTCATATTTTACGTTGCCAACGTGGCGGTGCCTAGTCGGGAGTGGGCACGTGTCCGGATCTTACAATCTTCATGATCGTGCAGAACATATCATATCGGCTGAGATTTCCCAAATAACGCCCCATCCATGTGAGATACCTCAGAGGATGTGAAGTAGATCGATGAAAACCCCTTTCCGCCGTTTCAATCGCACCCACCCTCATTTTAACAATACCCCAAAAAAATCTCTGAGAAAACCTAAGTCCTCGTCGCGCCTATGGATGGGGTTTGAGAGGGTTTCAGTCGCACCCTCATTTCTTTTTTACCCCAAAAAAAGCTTCTGTGAAAACCTAAGTCCTCGTCGCGCCTCCATTGCCTAGGGGTTGAGAGGGTTTTAGCTCTTACAACCTTGCCAGACTTTTAGCTCGAATCATATCTAACGAAACTGCTACCATTTCAGCTATAATTGTAAGTAATTTGTTAATTTAACAAATCACTCTTTTAATTTATTCCGGCATTTCCTTAGATACTGTTTTTGAGTTCAGAACAAGATGAATTTGTCTCTGTTGTTGACTAATGTAAGGCATTTATGTTACAAACTTCTCCTATTTTCTGTTAGCTTTAAAGTACTAGCTAGCTTTGAGTTCAGAACTGGATATTGTGTTAGAAATTGGCCACATAGTCACCTAAAATTTCCCTTTTCTTGTCAATGTTTGCATGTGCTAGAGTTTATTAAAGGTCTCCATAGCTAGGATGTAAGTGTTTTAGAGAAGACCATGCATTTACATATATCAATATGGGAGAATTGCTGGTGTGCCCATGAAAATATCCTAAATTGTCAGTTTTCCCATCAAAACATTCAACTTGCTTATATCCCCATTCAAAATTTAGATTCTTTCTTATTTCCCCAAGTATTGATTAAATCTTAAAATATAATCTGAATTTTATATGGATAAGTTGTAGAATCTCGTGGACAACAAGCGTCTAGTCTTAGGGTTCTTCCAATTACCAACAAATTAAATGGACCTTATATTCTTGAATTGTCGACAGATTAGCTCACGCTGCTTTTAGCATGTCTTTTAATTTGTTATTGTTAGGAGATATATTGAGATCAGCCATATGAATTCTATAGGTACTAGCTACTAATTTATAGTAATTTTTCATTATCATGTGCCTTGTGTTTATTTTCATTTGTTTTGTTTGGTTCTCTACTATCAGGTTATGACTCGTGTTGTTTTTATAGTTTATTATGTCAATCCCAAAACTAACATGAATGCATGTCTGTTATTTGGCTAGAGGTAGACAAAGAACGATATGGCTCCAAAAAAATCGGCTCTGAAAAGATCTAGAGCAGCTACCTACAAAAAGAAAAACCGCACGACAGATGAACGTATTGAATCCGGGGAGAGTTCAAGGGCTCCGACGGAAGGTGATTTACCACCACCAAAGAGAAGGGGAAGAGGCCCTGGAATAGTGCGAGACGCGACAGAAGATGTCGAAAAACGTCCGGAAATATGGGTGGTTGGGAAAAAGGAGTTCTCCTGCGATGATAAACCAAGGGATATCACTGCACTGATCACTAGGCTAGCCCTCAACTACATGCCTGGACCAATAAGAAGTTATCACAGCTGGGACATAACACAAAAGAACATTTTGGAGGAGGCTTTCTTGGTAACCAAACTACTTTTTTATTACTTTTTTAAAAAAGTTTATATTATTTTGTTGACTATATATGTGCTTTCATCTGTGCCTTTTAGATGATTTTTTAATGGTTTCCTTAATATCATGCTTTCAAGCATGAAACAGTGCAATTCGTGTGCTCTAATTAAAAGTGTGAACTGTGATGATATTCTTATGGAGCATAATCAGGTCACAGCTCATGTGCTATAATCTGTGCCAGGTCATGGTTTCCTTTTCAAGCATGATCTTAAGGAAACCATAATCAGCACATCAGGTCACAGTTCATGGTTCATCAGAACTAGTCATGAGGTCACACTTTTGAAAGCAGGATATTAAGGAAACCATGAATTCTTCCCTGTTGTGCTGTGCGCTCTAATCAAAATTATACTGCATCCGACTCGATTTGACCATCTCACTAGTATGCATCAATAATTCACATATTCTCGTAATGCATATTTTTCATACGGTTGTGGATTATATATTATAAAATGAAATTGTTAAAACACAATAAGTTACTATGCTTGAATTGTAGAATTGCCCAATTAAGGTTATTTTGGGTAAACTGTGGTCATCATGAGTTTATTACTAGTATTATTTTTAATTAAAATCCATGCACACAGCACACTCCATGCTTTACTTGCATTAGAAAGAGAGAGAGCTAGATGAGTGTGTATCCCCTAAGAATGGAAATAAATCTGCTGTTATTCCAAAAGAATCACAAGAACCTGTTATTCCGATCCCAACCATGACATGCTGCCTTTGTCTGATTTTTTTTAATTGTAACTAGAAAAAAAATGAAGTTACCAGAATCTTTGTATCCAGCTACTCGAATTCATATCACCTAAGGTAGCTCACTGTTTGAGTTTGAATCTGGTCCGTTTGTTATATACTAGCCCGATTGGCATGGCTGGCCCTAAACCCTAATTCTTATGAATTTTTATTCCCCGAAACAATTTAACTTATTGACAAATTATGCATGTTGGATGATGCTCCTTATTTCCCAACTTGGACAGGAAAGATTCAGGTACAAGGAAGGGCAAGATGTCCGCATTTGTCGGCTCGTTATGGATGCCATTGCAGCCAAACGATACACTGAGGAGCTGAACAAAGCTAGAACTAAATGCATAAATAAATTTGGAGACGATATAGAATCATGGAAGACCATGGTTCCTCACTGGTGTCTTCAACCCTCCAATTGGGCTGGTCTCTGTGACATCTTCAACATGGAGGGTTGGAAAGACCTGAGCAAACAAAACAAAGAAAACCGCACAGCGTCTGGCTTTGCGGTTTCCCACTACGGTGGTTGTTCAAGCGCACACCAGCATCTTAAAAAACTGGTAAGCTGAAATGCACTAACAAATTAGAACCCTGAAAAATTTAGTCATTACTGTTGTCGTGAAAACTAATTGTTTACTGTTTTTCCATGTGGAGACAAAATTGAAAAAGGGATCTGCGCCAACTATGAGGGAGCTCTATGTCCATCTTCATAGTAGAAATGCAGACGGGAAATCACCGGTGTTGGCCAAGTACGAGGAATCCGTGCAGGGTGCATCTGAACATAATGAAAATTATGATGGCACTGTATCGCTCCAACCAGCTTCCCAGGATGCTACCATACAACCTACATCGTTCGACATCAGCGCCTTAAAATTTACCACTGAAAAAGCACAAAAATTATTTGTAAGTTATACTTTGTATCACCCTTAAACATAGGTAAATTGCTATGTTAATTTGAAGGAGTTCATAAATTGGGGCATGAAAAAAAAAATTACTTTAGATGTGTCATGCCAGTGGGGCTCATGTTTAGTTTTTGGGGAGTGTTATTTTCAGTCCAAGTATGTCTAAATGGGTTTTTCTGTTTGGGTTGATGGGTCCTTTAAGGATCCGCATGATGGGGTAAATGGTACGTATTGTTAAAGGATGGAATTCTGATACAATATGTTGCTGGTTTAATTATGCTTTTACATGTTTTCAAATGGAAATGTTTTAAGGATCCCCCTAGTTTTGTTGGTGCTAGGTTTGTGCATGCAATTGTTGCAGGTATCCCCATTTCCAACTATACTTCAAATTCTATTTACAATAACGATTAATACCAAAATATGATCAAAATTAGAGAGGAATAATATATGCTTTAACTGAAATTACTTTTCCTTACTATTACAATTACTTTATACATTTGAATCTTGTATCTTGATGAATTTCTCATGATAAATGGACTCTTTTTAACAATTTTTACATGCTGTTACATAAATCTACCTCCCCAAGTACCTTGATATTTTGCATTGCAGACCTTGATATTTACCAGAACTCATTCAAAGTAGTATAGAAAGCTGTAAATTAACATAAAATACCCTTACAAGAATGCTGTGCACTGTTTTCAGCACTGACAAGTGAGTAACACCAAACTGTACATAACCTATTTGGAAAAAAACGCAATATTACCATTTTCAAACCAAAATTTAGCAATAATATATATTTGTCGTCTGTTGCATATGATAGACAGATGTTACAGACAAGACGGCTAACGAGGACAGTGCTGATGTGGATGAGGGCGACCTGTTTATGTCAGCGGTTGGTGGTCGCAACCATGGCCGGATAAGAGGTTTTGGATGCGTCCTAGATCCGAAGTTGCCAGTCACAACTGTACGAGGCCGGCCCACCCCTCCACCAACCGACATTTCTGGGGTTACAAATCTTGGAAGCAAAAGGGTCTTCACGGATGATGTCCTGGTCGAAATGTTAAACGAACGTGATATGCGACTGGCCGAGGAAAGGCAAGAGAGGAAAAGGGACGAAGCAAGATACAACATGCTCTTCAACAAATTATTCAGCCTTGTTGGTCAGCAAAACCCTACTGGACAGGTTAGTAAGACTAAATAAGAGTCCTCAATTTTATAACTCCACTCACTACCGTTATTACAACTTCTATTTCTTTGGTCTTTTTTCAACGTGTCAGTTTGCCCTTCGGATGTTATAGTTTCATTAATATCCTAAGAATGCAAAAGGAATATCACTTGATAGATTGCTTTTATTTCCTTTTAACTATTTTTCAAACAAATATTTCTCAGCTGAACACTTTAATGTAACGAGCTTAAGAGGGGATTGTGTAAGAATTGATTCGGTTGGCATGCAAAATCATTGTAATCCCTGGTGTATACCATGCTTGTATTGAAAACTTTTCAAGCTTAAGATTTTACAATTTTGGTTACCAGAAAAGACTGAGAGCAGCCCTGATAGAAACTTGGTTTTTTTGCATACCTGACCTTGCATAAAAGGACTATGTAAACTTGGTTTTCTCGTGTTCAACATTAAAAAAAAAATCAAACAAGCATAATTAAAAACTGTGGCACATAACAGCTACTGTGCCTTTGTTGCGATTGGTTTTTTGCCTACTCAGAAGTCCAATGGAAGTATTAAAGGCTTATGGATTGGGATAAACTTATATACCAACTGGTACATGCTGAGATTTCTGTGCTGACTCATTCTGGTAACAGTAAGGAAAAAAGGTTACCTATACCTTGCCCTCTGGCCATTTTGCTTGCTTAGCAATGTATTATTTTCTCTTTTCGTTTACGATGATAAATTAAAACCTTTTGTTGATCTGGTAATTATATCACTAAATTTGAATACACCAGATTGGCACAGCCTCTGGCCATTTTGCTTGCTTAGCAATGTATTATTTTTTTCTTTTGGTTTACTTGCAAATGCATGCTTGAAATGCATACTGGTAGGTCAATGAATACTTGCAAATGCATGCTTGAAATGCATACTGGTATTTCAATTAATACTTGATCCAAAATTATGGTTCCTCCCTTTGATTGGACCACATCTGACAACTAATTAAATGCTGATGCAAAGAGTTAATACTAAGCAACTGATAGGTTTAATTGAAAAGGACCATGCAAACATGAGATCATCTATTAATCCTACTTGATCCAAAATTATGGTTCCTCCCTTTGATGTGCTTGCTACATTATGTTTTTTCAGTATAAAACCCTAATACTACATTATTTTGGGCACACATTGCTGTGCTTGCTGTGCTTGGAAATTTACCTCCCTTTTTTCCCTTATGATGTGCTGTGTGGAGACTTGATTTAATTGGTAATTTTACTAATGTTCTTGCTACCTGACAAGATATATATTGGGGCAATTGATGTAACAAGAGCTCCATAAGAGAATAGAACAAATGGCAAAATCTTCTTTTTTCTTTGCTATTGGGTATAAAATCTGCATAGCATAACTTGATATTGCCTTTATTTTCATTGGTATTTGAATGAGTGAGATTCAAATACGAAAGGAACTTGTGGACTGTACACCGATGTTTAAACAGGTCCAACACGGGTATAGAGCTCATAGGGGTCTCACTCTAACTTTGACCAAAATTGGGGGCAAAGATAATCAACTTGGAAAAAGTTGCTGAAATGGGCTTGCCTTTCATCAGCATGCTTGAAATGCATACTGGTATTTCAATTAATACTTGATCCAAAATTATGGTTCCTCCCTTTGATTGGACCACATCTGACAACTAATTAAATGCTGATGCAAAGAGTTAATACTAAGCAACTGATAGGTTTAATTGAAAAGGACCATGCAAACATGAGATCATCTATTAATCCTACTTGATCCAAAATTATGGTTCCTCCCTTTGCTGTGCTTGCTACATTATGTTTTTTCAGTATAAAACCCTAATACTACATTATTTTGGGCACACATTGCTGTGCTTGCTGTGCTTGGAAATTTACCTCCCTTTTTTCCCTTATGCTGTGCTGTGTGGAGACTTGATTTAATTGGTAATTTTACTAATGTTCTTGCTACCTGACAAGATATATATTGGGGCAATTGATGTAACAAGAGCTCCATAAGAGAATAGAACAAATGGCAAAATCTTCTTTTTTCTTTGCTATTGGGTATAAAATCTGCATAGCATAACTTGCTATTGCCTTTATTTTCATTGGTATTTGAATGAGTGAGATTCAAATACGAAAGGAACTTGTGGACTGTACACCGATGTTTAAACAGGTCCAACACGGGTATAGAGCTCATAGGGGTCTCACTCTAACTTTGACCAAAATTGGGGGCAAAGATAATCAACTTGGAAAAAGTTGCTGAAATGGGCTTGCCTTTCATGATAGCAAATTGCAGTTATTTTTTTTCCTAATGGTTCTGTCTATTACAAACCAAATTTGTTATCTACAAGACTTCTAGTCAACCACCCCAAACATCCCTGACCAATTGACCATATAATGTGCATAAAATGCAAAATGCATATGATAATTTGGTAAAAAGGAAGGGATATTTGTGGATCAGTGTATATAAGAAGTTGATGATTTGGTAAAAAGGAAGGGATAATTGGGGGCAAAATGACCATGATGCTAACTGTTGAACTTTGATAGTTCTCTCTTATTAGATTTGTACGATGTAAATTAAAAATTGTGCAATTTTAACACTGATCTGATACCATTCTACATCCTAGTCCTAACCTATCTTCTTGCACATTTTTAACATAGTCACAAGTTTACAGCTCTCAGGCACTGTATGAGGGGGTGATGGGGAATATGCAAACTCTGCAGGTGACATATTTCAATTTAAAAACTTAATCATTCTAATGTTAATCTCTGATCAAATGTTGTGCTCTCCAAATGCTAACATTGCGCTTGCATATTTAATGACTAGGGTCAGGATCCCACTTCTCTACCTCAATCTCAGGACGGAGCCCCTCTGATGGAGATGGCCCACTCTCAGGTACTGAGATTATTGTGCAAACTATCTGTTTTGCTGTATTTTTTATTGATTTGGGTGAATACACTAAACATGTGTGCAAAATCAATTTCATGTGAGGTTTGTTTCAATGCTTATAATGTAAGAACACTACTAACTTGGTGCCCATGGAAATGTGGTATACATAGGGTCTACCATCTTTGCTGCCAACATCAAATCAGGCGGGGGGATTCCAAGCACTACTAAAAGCAAATTCTGGACAAGAGGTGGCCAACCTTTTAGGGGCCGAAGCGTCAATGAGTGAATGGTTCGGGCAAGGCAACTCGAACAACAACCCGCATTAATAGTCTGGGGTATTGCCAACCTTTTACATACAACTATAGATTTTGGATTTCCACAAGAACAGCATAGGGGATGTAGCTATTACTGTAAATTTTTGTTGATGGGTCTTATATTTTGGGGTATAGGTACATGTTTATATATCTATGGCTGTAATGTTATAATACAGTTGGTCTTTTGGTACAATGCATGCTTGGTACATGCTTGATTTTAATACTGTCATTGTTAATTTGAAGGTGTTATGTTATGTTAATGTATTATGTTATGTTATGTTTATTTGAAAATTCTATTCTATGTTCTGGCTATTTCTTTCAATGGGAAATGTATCAGATTACTGGGATGGTACCGGGTTTGTACCGGGAAGGAAATGGGATAATTTTGGAAAAAGGGCTGCTGATATGTTGGCATTAATTAATTGCATCGGAATATCAATTGAAATATGATCAAAATAAGCATGCAAATAATCGGGTGGGACCCACAATACCTACCCTTGCAAAAAAAATATGGGGCCCACTATCCCTACCCTTGCAAAATATCAGGTGGGACCCACGCTGGTTTGCCTTGCAATTAGTAAGGTGGGGTCCACCAACGCTAACCTTGCTAATAACACGCTGGGGATCATGCGGGCTAACCTTGCAAATACTCAGGTGGGGTCCACTAACGCTAGCCTTGCTAATAACCCGATGGGACCCACTTGGGCTAGCCTTGCTAATAACCCGATGGGACCCACGCCAGATACGCTTGCTAATAATCAGTTGGGACATGCTTGCCAATAATAAGTGGGGCCCACAAATGATATCCTTGCTAATACTCAGTGGGGCCTACGCTACATATCCTTGCTAATATTCGGTGGGGCCTACGCTGCATAACCTTGCTAATACTCAGTTTGGGCGCCAAAAACCAAGGTATTTGCAAGCGTGCTATTTGCAACCACTGCCCTTGCGGATAGTCGAGGGCAGCGTATTAGCAAGCGTAGCCCTTGCAGTAAGTCTGAAACTGAGTATTTGCATTGGGGCTTACTACAACGGTAGTATTTGCAAGCGTAGCCGTTGCTAATGGGGTTTTTCAGGCTTGTAGCAAGCGTAGCGCTTGCTAATGGGGTGTTTCCTGCCGTTGCTATTACCGGAGATTCTAGTAGTGAAGTTTTGTATTCTAAAAAAATAAAAATGTGAACTTTTAGTCATGTTCTACCACAACTGACATTGTTAGACGAGAGAGAAAGAGGGGTGGGAGAAAAAAAAAACAGAGAAAAAGAGATTGAGAGAGAAATTTTTATTTAGAATAAGAACAAAAATGCAATTTATGATAGTTATGGAGGAAACAATATATTTTTAAGATTTTAAAAGGTTAAGTATGAAAGTTTTATACCTTAAAAGAATATTATGATATTTATCATTTAGGAGTGAAAATATGTAATTTTGAAATTATAGAAGAATAAATATGAGAATATTTGTATTGTATTAGGATAAATATGATATTTGTTATTTTAAAAGAGGAAATGCATGCAAGACTTCTAAAGTTTTATAATATATATGAAATTCTCCACGTTTTTAGATTAATTGTTTAACTCTTATTTCTCACATATTAATTTTTTGCTTGGTTTTTCTAAGAAGGATGTCATGTTGTCGTTTAGCGCGTGCTCTCTAAATTGAAAAAAAAAAAATGTAAATAAAAATGATGCAAAACATGCGTCAAAAGAGCTCAAAATTTGCAATGGAGACCAACTAGGCTCCAACCATTAATGGATTAGTCAAGGACTCAAGGCAGCGACATTTTCCACAAACAATTAAAATCTTTTGCAACCTTTTCTCTGATAACCTGTGTGGCAAGTCTATTAATTAACTGTGTAAAAACCCGCAACCGGAGAGGTGTTTTGATGGACATCATATTAAAATCTGTCTATCCGATCTAAGCCATATATGATTTGTGTCGAGATTTGTTACGGTTAAAATTAGTTTACATGTAAATATACTAGCAGGGTTGAAATAAAAAAAAAAACTGAGATTGAGAGTATGAATAAGTTAGTGTTATGTAATTAATTTTATTTTATAAAGGGAACTAATTAATTAATAGTATCAAATTTTATAAAATTCGAATTTTTAAAGAAGAATAAATGAAATATTTCAATTCACAGGGTACTTAGCATTCTTTTGCTCCTGTATGCTTGCATGAATCTCAAATCAATTAAATGTTTTAGACGGGACATCGATCGGACATATTTCAATCTGATGCTTGTTGAAAGCCCTACCCTGCTCATCCCGCTCGCTACACGAACATACTCGCAGAAAAAGCATCATAGAATCTGATAACCAATTTTTACCAACAGATCACGCATGCACGCTTATAAGTTGCACCATATCATATCTCTTGTGGTGGAGGGTGATGCTTGTCTTGTGTGAATCAATCCATCTAATTGGTATATATATAATTATACTTTTGAGTTTAATCTTTTTTAAAGTGCAGTATCAATTTTGTGTGTATTGTAACATGCGTCACTCTATGTACAGTACAGTCCATACCTCATACCTCAACATGCAGCATGCATATATATATATGCTACTAGCCTACTAGTGGTGGGATATATATATATATATATATATATATATATATATGAACCATTAATTGATCCATGCATGTGTGATTCAATTCGTGTTAGTACGTGTAAATCATTGCCATTTTCTCAGATAATTGCTGTGGCCTGTGGATTATAATATATACGTACGTGAACCATCAACCATGTATAATAGTATAATACTGTTATTTTTCTTTTTTCTTTTTCCTTTTTCCACCCTCAAGGCAAATTCAGAGCTCTTTATTGAGAATCAGAGGGGGCAAAATAAATATTTAATAAATATTTGTTCTATAATTTTATTTCAAGAAGGGACAAAATAATTTTAATTTTTGAGTGAGAATATGGTGCTATGCATATATAGTACATATTGGTCTGCACTATGGACTCATATTTTCGTTTTGAAAGTCCTAAGTCGATCTGAACCGTTCAACGTGATCTCTGAATAAAAATGTACTAGCATACTAACTTTCTTTTAGATAGGTAGAAAATTATTTGATCTAAAAATTATGGACCATCCAAAACCAATAAATTTCCACCTATCTAAAATAATAGTAAAAAAGTTCCACAAAATGTAAAATTTAGTCGGCAGTACATATTCATATGGAGATCATATTGAACGGTTTGTATCGATTATTAGGATTTTAAAAATGAAAAATATAAATCCATAGCACATATCAATCCTCGCTATGCATGGTACGATAGCCTCACTCTTAATTTTTATAAAAAATTAAAAATTTAAAGGACAAAATAATTATTTTTAAATTTGCAAGGGGACTTGGTCTCTCTTGCCCTCTATCCCTGTTCCTAACTAAGTAGGAAGCACTTCATTAATATATCGAATACATGATATTAAATTGATATACCAAAATGCATTACGATATCAAATACGACCGAAAATTTTAAAGTTACCACAACATAAAATCAAAATTAAATGAATACCATCTTTGCTGAGATTTTTCTAATCCTATAACCCACGCCGATCCAGTTCGCACACCAAAATGTGTTGGTGCGCGGACTGGGTTGGTGCACCAACTGGTGCTCTAACTGTTCAGAAATTTTTACTGCTCTTCGGTGCGTTTCACCCCGTTTGAGCACTAATTTTGCACTTTGGTGCGCTAATTAATTCAGTTAGAGCACTAATTGATGCGCCAACCCAGTCCGCGCACCAATCCAATTTGGTGCGCGAACTGAGTCTGCGTGGGTGGTAGGATTAAAAATAGCTTGAACCAGGTGGTAATCATTTAATTTCTATTTTTCACTGCGGTAACTAAACAATTTTCAGCAAATACGATATATATCATTCTTTAGATCAAGACGATGTACTAATAAAAAAATAATTTAAGAAATACACTGTTTATCCATGACAAAACATGTAAAAGTAAGATATACTAAAAAATAAAAAAAGGTTAACTCCCTTTGTTTCTAACTTAAAAAAAATTGAACATTGATGGTGGTGGGAAAACATCTTTTGGAAATTTTGATGTCATGGCTATAAATTTTCTTTTTGGACAAAAAGACAAGCACAAATAGTTGGGATATGTACCAAGAGGAGGGTTCAAATGCCTCCATTTTTCATGCCTCCACCATGCCTCCATTTTTTAAAACTTTAATAACTCAAAATTTAAAACTTAAAAATCAAACTAAAACCGTTGGATATGATCTAAATCATTTTATCTATGCACGTGTAAAAAATTATGACATTTCAATTTTGTTTTGGTTGTCATCAAGAGCTTGTAAAAAACGCACTAATGTGGATAATTTCTAGACGTTGATTTTTCAACTTATTGATTCACATAAAAACAAAATCAAAATGTGATAATTTTTTATGAGCACATTGATAAAATGATGTAGATCATATCCAACGGTTTTATTTTGACTTTTAAGTTTTAAATTTTAAGTTATTAAAGTTTTTAAAAGTGGAGGCATGGTGGAGGCATGAAAAATGGAGGCATTTGAACCCTCCTCATGTACCAATTGTTTTTTATAACACTAACACTACCGTGATTTTTATTTTTACCCAAAAAAAATATATTTTAATATAAATAACCAGATTTTTAAAAGATTTTTATTTCTACCCAAAACGCTAGGAATATTTGCGGTTCGAATTAAAAATTCGGAACGCTAGGAATATCAGCGGTCCGAATTCTTAATTCGAAACGCTAGGATTCCTAGCGGTCCGAATTCTTAATTCGGAACGCTAATATTCCTAGCGTTCCGAATTCATAATTCAAAACCCCTGAAGTTATTTTTATTAAATGGTAATTTTTCACCGATAACCCTAAAGTTATTTTTATTACAAAGAATTATATTATAAAAACTTATCAATAATATAAAATTTCATTTATTATTTTATTAAATGGTAATTTTTCACCGATAACCCTAAAGTTATTTTTATTACAAAGAATTATATTATAAAAACTTATCAATAATATAAAATTTCTTTTATTATTTTATTAAATGGTAATTTTTCACCGATAACCCTAAAGTTATTTTTATTAAAAAGAATTATATTATAAAAACTTATCAATAATATAAAATTTCTTTTATTATTATATTAAATGGTAATTTTTCACCGATAACCCTAAAGTTATTTTTATTACAAAGAATTATATTATAAAAATTTATCAATAATATAAAATTTCTTTTCTTATTTTATTAAATGGTAATTTTTCACCGATAACCCTAAAGTTATTTTTATTACAAAGAATTATATTATAAAAACTTATCAATAATATAAAATTTCATTTATTATTTTATTAAATGGTAATTTTTCACCGATAACCCTAAAGTTATTTTTATTACAAAAAATTATATTATAAAAACTTATCAATAATATAAAATTTCATTTATTATTTTATTAAATGGTAATTTTTCACCGATAACCCTAAAGTTATTTTTATTACAAAGAATTATATTATAAAAACTTATCAATAATATAAAATTTCATTTATTATTTTATTAAATGGTAATTTTTCACCGATAACCCTAAAGTTATTTTTATTACAAAGAATTATATTATAAAAACTTATCAATAATATAAAATTTCTTTTATTATTATATTAAATGCTAATTTTTCACTGATAACCCTAAAGTTATTTTTATTACAAAGAATTATATTATAAAAACTTATCAATAATATAAATTTCATTTATTATTTTATTAAATGGTAATTTTTCACCGATAACCCTAAAGTTATTTTTATTACAAAGAATTATATTATAAAAACTTATCAATAATATAAAATTTCATTTATTATTGTATTAAATGGTAATTTTTCACCGATAACCCTAAAGTTAATTTTATTACAAAGAATTATATTATAAAAACTTATCAATAATATAAAATTTCTTTTATTATTTTATTAAATGGTAATTTTTCACCGATAACCTTAAAGTTATTTTTATTACAAAGAATTATATTATAAAAACTTATCAATAATATAAAATTTCATTTATTATTATATTAAATGGTAATTTTTCACCGATAACCCTAAAGTTATTTTTATTACAAAGAATTATATTATAAAAACTTATCAATAATATAAAATTTCATTTATTATTTTATTAAATGGTAATTTTTCACCGATAACCCTAAAGTTATTTTTATGACAAAGAATTATATTATAAAAACTTATCAATAATATAAAATTTCTTTTATTATTTTATTAAATGGTAATTTTTCACCGATAACCCTAAAGTTATTTTTATTACAAAGAATTATATTATAAAAACTTATCAATAATATAAAATTTCATTTATTATTTTATTAAATGGTAATTTTTCACCGATAACCCTAAAGTTATTTTTCACCGATAACCCTAAAGTTATTTTTATTACAAATTATTGATAAGTTTTTATAATATAATTTTTTGTAATAAAATAACTTTAGGGTTATTGGTGAAAAATTACCATTTAATAAAATAATAAATGAAATTTTATATTATTGATAAGTTTTTATAATATAATTCTTTGTAATAAAAATAACTTTAGGGTTATCGGTGAAAAATTACCATTTAATAAAATAATAAATGAAAAGGTTTAATATAGTAATAAATGAAAAGGTTGGCAACTGTAGTTTTGAATTATGAATTCGGAACGCTAGGAATATTAGCGGTCCGAATTCTAGCGTTTCGAATTAAGAATTCGGACCGCTGATATTCCTAGCGTTTTGGGTAGAAATAAAAATCTTTTAAAAACCTGGTTATTTATATTAAAAAAAATTTTTTTTTGGGTAAAAATAAAAATCACGGCTAACACTAACACAAAGTGACAAAATTGATTGGTTTTGTACTATGTAACAAAGTGAACTTTTTATCCCTGACTCAAGTCCAAAAAGACTAACTGGTTACAGATTCTTTTCCAAACCATGTTGCAAATTAATTAATATATAATCAAATAATTAGTCAAGATTCAAGTACATGTTCTCTATAGATATTCCAAAGCCAAACTAATTATGCTAAAATAATATGCTAGCCAGCAATGCTATTGCAGTCCAATTCTTCCTCACAAATGTACAATTTTTTTTATTGTTAAAAGGTAAAAGGAAAAGATTTGGGGAACCACAAAAGACTGAGCTACTCATAATTGCAAAGAAAAAGAGAGATGTATAATGCTATAATTGTAGATTAAAGGAAAGAAAAGACCGAACCAATTAATGCTTTACCCAACAATTACTATTTTAAGTGGAGAATCTCGTATGAACTCTTTCTTGGATCCGACTTAATTGGCACTTCTTAAAAGATGCAATATAAAATAAGAACAATTATGACAGATATTCTTGCTCCACTTTCTTGGAATAATTATCATTAATTTCTTTTCTTTATTTAAAAATAATTGAGCCAGCATCCTCTGAATAGGATTTTTTTTTATAAAACGTAATTAAAAAAAATTAAAAAAATTACCAAACCAACTTGATTGCATGGTTTTTGAAGAAAAAAAACCAAGTACTCTCAAGTTGATTCAGTAAATTTTATTTTTTTAATTATGGTTATTAAAAAAATTCTCTGAATAGTAGTATAGTGTGCTACTGATACAATTATAAATTTTGATTCTATGCATCTTTTTTATGTTTTTCTTATGTGTAGAAGTATAAATTTATTTAGGCACGTACTTTTTACAAGCAATTGTATCATCTTTCTGATTGGTCCTGATTTTTTTCAATTTTTTAAATGTCATTTAGGAAACTTTTGAATTTATTGATAATTGATTGATCATGTCTTCATTTCTTTCTACTTTTTTATATCATTTAAGGAATGTTAGTTTGGGATTTTTTTTTATGAAAATATGTCAAAAGGATCAAAAATTATATTTCATTTAATATGAATTATTTAATATGTCATTTAAAGAATTTTATTTACGTGTAGAAGTCATTTAATAAGTCATTTAAGAAATGTTATTTGTCATTTAGTCTAAATTTTTATGAAAAAGTTTCATTTTGTATTAGATTTTTTTTGTTTTCTTATAATATGTCCCACTTGCAACGCACAGGCACGATGTTTGTATATAATAATAAGGTTTATGATTCACCATCCTTCAATTACAACATATTTTTGAACGAATATATGAATTAAACTTCGCTCATCAATTAAATGAATGTTATGTGATTTATATCCGTCTTATTTGTTGAATTTAAAATTATTCATGTTTGTTTTCGAAAAATATTAATATTTTGCCATAACAATTATCTGTTTAAAAAAACCATACGATCCTCGAATTATACATATATCGGTATCATACAGAACTTTTACTTTGTCTAACAAAATTTAACATCTGAATTTGTTACTATGGTAGTCACTAGTGATCATAAATTGTTGGGTGCTGATATTAGCACAATAACATTTTATATTAACACAACAACTTCAAATTTTTAAATTTTATAGACAATTTTACCCTCTATATATATATTTCTTTCAAATGCTATTTTTTATCCCGGTGATTATGTAATCTTCTAGCATGAGGACCATTTATTAGTTACTATATATTTTTTATTGTTAGATCTTCATCTAATTTGAAATAACAACAAAAAAGGAATATTAACCCATACATCTCTGCTTGTATTGTACATCAATGATTTTAATTTTTGTTAAATATGTATTTCGTTTTCTTTTTGTTTCAATATATTTATTTGGTATGAGAAATATAAAAATAAATTTTACTACATAATATATCATTTTTTGCTTAACAAATTCAAATGCTTTGTTTATTTTTAATAACCGCATATACAAATTCAAAATAACACACCACTTAAAAAAACTGCAATAAAAGTATAAAATTATTACTGCTAAGCAAAAGCAAATCTTATGCTTTAATAACATACTGAGAAAATTTTATAATTTATGCTTTTTTCAACTCAACAATGGAGCTTATATTCAAAATAATGTTGAGAGAAGTAGTAGGATAGACTCTTTAATTCATTAATTTATGTTGAGTTAAAAAAATAATTATTTTAGTATTAACACAATTTTATTAATTTGACATATTCGTTTATATTACCGTGAAGCATTTATGTTTAGATAATTTTTTGAAAACTATTAATGTTTTTTTAATATGGTCATATATTCTTTGTTGTCATGTAATTTAATAATAGATTTTAATTTTGTCTCTAAATATCAAGACAAATAAATAAATTAATATCAGACACAAAAATATTTCGATTAATTTCAATCCAAATAAAAAAACACATAAAATACAAATTTATTTTAATAAACTAAGCATGCGAGGAAATAAAAATAAACAATTATTAATGTAAGAAATTATGGAAGTAAATAGTAAAGAAGACCCAAATTGTATACGGATGGCGAACCAATAAAATACATGTTTATTTCTTCATATTAATGGCTATTTGTTATTTGTTTTATTTTCACAACTAAAACTTACCCCTAAAACATTTGAATTTCAAAGAATTGAAAATAATAAATTAAAAAGCTCATTCTTTACAAATGGAAAAATGATTCCATCGAACAACTCTGTTAGATAATACTTTGTGTCAATGCGAAGTGTATTTTCAATTAATAGAGTTCCTGGTATCTTTTTTATCTAATCATGATAATATAACACTAATGTAGTTTGTACCATTTTGTTTTCTAAACTCAGCAATGGAAAATTTGTACATACCACCTAATGCATAATCAGTAAAAGTGAGAAAAATAAAATGACATGTAATACAAGAAATGAAGTATTTAATGGTACAAATTCAACTAAGTCGACTAAAATTACTAAAAAAAAAATTTTTTTTTTTTTTACTACAAGGAATGATTGCTTAAATTTTTGTTGCTATACTTCTCAAATTTGAATAATGAAACATTCCTTTCAAGATTTTACTGGAGTACTAGGATTTAGTTATGGAAATAAAATAAATAATTAGTGATCTTCAATATAAAGAAAGTTCATCTAAAAAAGATATGGTATCTAGAGAGAATTGAAGCAAGGACATATATGTCTATACATGTAAAAAGTCTGAATTTGTTGTGTTAATAAAAAAAATTATTGTGTCAATATCATCACCCTAAATTGTTGCTCCATGTATTAATTTATTTAGCAAAAAAGTTGCCAAAAATGATGCTCCTAACAAACTAGAGTTACTAGCTAGACTAACTAGTGTTAATTAATATGACTCTCATTAACAATTCCACCCAATGCAATAATTAGGAATAATGTTTGGACCACATGGTAAATGTTCATTGATAATTGTCCTAACAAAATCATGCTTTCCCATAAATGTATATTATGCAGTTGCAGC
The DNA here is from genome assembly GCA_028015225.1 of Carex myosuroides. Taxonomy (NCBI): domain Eukaryota; kingdom Viridiplantae; phylum Streptophyta; class Magnoliopsida; order Poales; family Cyperaceae; genus Carex; species Carex myosuroides. The sequence continues at coordinate 16,803,040 of CM051474.1, read as the reverse complement.
TCTGTAATTTGCAGAGGTGGAGCTAAAAAGTTGAGACTGAAAATGCTGAAGAATTTAATATAATATATATTTATTTTATAAAAAACTAAAAAAACATTAAAGCATAGATAAAAATATATAAATCTTAATATATAAAATTACCAAACTTTAATTTTAAAAGGACGTAGTACCATTCGTCCTGATTATTTGATGAATTAAATCACATACCCCTTTAATTATCTATGAAAAATATGTTGTATTTAAAATTTAAATTGCTGTACCAAATATAGGCCCACCTACTTTTCCTGATATTTTTATTAAAACCCCCCAAAAAAAACAAATTATCAAATCTGCTCCCACTCCAAAGTTATAATTATTTCTACCCTAACCGCCCGTGGACTGGGCGGTCCACTTTTCCCAGCAGACCGCCCAGCTACTGGGCGGTTCACTTTTGAAACTTGACCGCCCAGGGGCTGGGCGGTCTTCTATTGTTTTTTTTTATAAGAGTTTTATATTTTAATTTGTTTGAATGTTTTATATTAAATTGTTGTAATGATTTGTTTGAATGTTTCAAATTAAATTGTATGATATATATTTATTATTTGTTGACGATTATATTTTTATAATTGACGATTATTTTTATATGTTATGTAATTGTCTAGATTTAATATAATTGATTAGTTTTATATTAAGTTTTGTTAATGTTTAAATGTTTCTAAATGGTAATCGAAATTGTAAGTCTAAACAACAAAAGTAGTAATCTAAGTGGTAAGTCTAAAAATGAAACATAACAGTCCAAACATGAAATATAATAATCCAAACTAAAATACTAGAAACCTATCAAACTAAAAAAATATAAAACCCTCTGCGACGGCGGACGCCTCTGGTGAACCTCATCCACCTGCATGTCATCGTGTACGGCCTCGCGCGCCCATGGGTCCGCCCCCAGGTGTAATGCATGCTCCCCATGGATCCCCGCCTGTGTACGCAACACCCACGGATCGGCCTCCCAAGTAGGAGGATACGTGGCCGGAGGCGGTGTGCCAAATATAGCAGCAGCAAAGCCATCTGCAGTCTGTGCCCCACTCCCACTGGCCTCGCCGTCGTGCTGTCTGGGCTCCATATACTGCGGTCGGTGGGAGCTAGCTGGCTCCCATCCGTCCTCATCTGGAGCTAGGTCATCCAAAGAGAAAACGGCGGCGGCAGCTTCATCCTGCATTTTAAAAAATGTTAAATTAGAGACATAGAAGTAACAAGTAAATTAATTAAATAATGAACTTTTGCTACCTCAGTATGCTGCACTGGAACTCCATGCTCGTTGTAGTACGCGTTCCACGCGTTGTTGTTCAACACCCATTGGTGGATCGCCCAACCCGAGTCATCTTCTGCAGAAATGAAGATAAATTAATAAGAATGATCTTTTAGAGATACACTTAATAATGATCATTTGTATGACATATTATTACCTGCAGGAGGTGGCGGCATCTCCGCAGCGTAGATAGGGTCTCCAGGCTGCTCCGGATCTGGTGGTGGGGCCTTTATCTCGCGCCAATTGATGTCCTCTCCAGCATCGTGCAACATACCAACGAGGCGCCCGTCCCAGCCAGAGTCCTCCACGATCGGTGCACTGTGTTGGAGCATTTGACATCCTATCACTCTCCAACTTTTTCTCACCATGCACACCAAGCTGTGTGCCACTCCTCTAATAGCGGTCAAAATCTGCAGAAATGAAGTTTTATTATTATTATTGGAAGATGAATAAATAACTACAATTTTTAGAGCATGTCAGTTTCATTTAAACATACCGAACGAGTATGGATCGGGCCGAAAGGTAAGTAAGTCCTAGACCCGTCACCCGTGAGTCTCCGTCGAAGAGCATCACCATAGTCTCCCTGTAGATAAACTGTCGGCATGCCCCATCTCTGGTACCATACTAAATATCGCAATCTCCAAGGCCCGACCGGCATAGGGGCATCTGGAGCTGGAGGCGGGGTCCATAAGTGATCCCCCGGTGATGCAGCACGCTGGTAATGCTCCCAGAAACGCGTGCTCCAGTTGACTTTGGGCTTGTTGTGTTTAGTGCTGCAATATAAATTAATTAGCAACGTGTATGGCTGAACAAGTAATAAAATAGGCAAACAATAAGGCAGTGGGTAGTTACCTGTGCAGCTGGGTGGTCTGCTGCTCGCCCAACTCTGGAAAATCAGGGACATAGGCATCCAAGCCAAACTGACGGGGCACTCGATCAAGATAGTGATACTCAACTATCCAGAAGCATACGCAAGGCCCCCGATAAAACGAGAGATGTCTCTGCTCTAATGTCAGCTGGCACAGAAGGCCCCGATCGTAGAACAGACGATAGGGGTACCAGGTGATGCTCGCCTCGTGAAGCATCTGGAGCTGACCTCGGACATACGAAATCTCCACGGTCCTCCCCCTGCCCGTGTCCTCGTACGTGTGGGGAGGAGCCCATATGGCACCGTACCCCGGACGTCTCTCAGGGTCATCTCCCGTCCATAACCCATGCTGAGCTGGAGGAACAGGCCGACACACCGGTATGTGCGACCAGGACCACTGCTGGAGTAGAAGAAGCGGTCCGGCAATCTGTTTGTTCTTCGCCTAAATTTTGGACATGTGGTGCACTTCTGGTAAATATGAAACCCTAATATTTGTAATAAAAAAATTAAAATATTTGTATAAACTTACCAGACAAGCATGACACAAGCCCCGGTATAAGTGGGCGAGCACGGCTCCACCCCAGTTCCACTTCGACGGCCGCTGAATGTCCCTCAGCAGAGAGAGGAACATAATCGGGACTGCGTCACCGCTGGAATCGACAAACATGACGCTGCCACATAAATCCATGACAAACGCCCTCACGTACCTGCAATATAAATTAGAGACATAAATAACTACAATTTTTTTTGAATCCATAACATATTTTAATTTGCAACTGTTTGTGATTACCTCAGAACGGTCTGCTCGTCACGTGTCTCGGGGGTGATCCTACGCCGGTGGAAGTAACTGCGGAGCGCCGCAAGACTGATGCAGTATTTGGAATACCGGTACTCCTCCTCCTCTCCTTTCTTCTTCTTCTTCTTCTTTTGCAAGTCCGTCAGAGCGGCCCCCAGCAGCTCCGGTATCATGTGCATCAGGTCCGGATCGTCTGAGACACCACCGATGGGGTCGCCATCTATCCGTAAACCCCACAAGGCGCTGACGTCACCTAGTGTGACTGTCATCTCCCCAACCGGAAGGTGAAATGTATGCGTCTCCGGTCGCCATCTCTCCACTAGACCGCAAACGAGAGCCTGGTCAATATCGCAGTGAGTCATAGTGGCCAGCTGATACAACCCGAGATGCATGATGCACTGCTCAATCAACGGGTGACGGACGTATCGTATCTCGGGGGTGCGATGTCTCACTGTCAGCATCGCCGTGTCCTGCATTTTACAATGATTTCAATATAAACGTCTAATTAAATAATGTTATTTAAATTAGGAATACAAAACCAACGTACCTCCATAGATGCAAGTGAGACACGGTGCCTGACATGTGGGGTCCACAGAAGAGGACTAAATGTGTCAGGATGGTGAGGGGGATAATCTCCAAAGGGAGCATCTGCACCGGACGTCTCTGCACCGGACGCCTCTGCACCGGACGCCTCTGCACCGGACGCCTCTGCACCGGATGCCTCTGCATCGTGAACATGTGAACTCTCCCCCGTCTCTAGAGGGGCATCCCATGCACGTCCCCGTCTAGTTCTGACCATACTACATTTCAATAAACAGAAGATTCTATCTTATAAATCCTCATTTATAAACCCTAACTTATAAACTCCAATTCTGTCAACCCTAAACCCTAATTTAACAATTCAACTCTTATCTAACAATTCAACCCTAAACCCTAATTTAACCCCTTAACCCTAAATTAACAAATCAACACTAAACCCTAATTTAACAATTCAACCCTAATTTAACAATTCAACATAATTTAAACAATTCAACCCTAAATCCTAATTTAACAATTCAACCCTAATTTAAACAATTCAATCATAAACCCTAATTTAACAATTCAACCATAATTTAACAATTAAATCGCGACGGGAAAATCAACAACCCGCACACGATAATTAACAATTCAACCCTAATTTATAAACTTCAGTTTTGTCAACCCTAAACCCCTAAACTACAAACTCTAATTTTGGAAACCCTAATTTTGAACAATTCAATCGTGTCGGGAAAATCAACAACCCGCACAAGATAATTAACAATTCAATTCTACCAATCGTTCCAATGCCAATACAAGATACAAAATATAAATTCAAAAATTTATTTAAAAACTTACCCGAAAATAATCGGATTGTCGCCGAGATGGCCGAAAATTAGGGTTCGGGTGAGAGAGAGAGAGAGAGAGAGAGAGAGGAAGAGGGAGAGGAAGAGAGAGAGAGGAAGAGAGGGAGAGAGAGAGAGAGAGAGAGAGGAAGAGAGGGAGAGAGGGAGAGAGAGAGGGCCGAGTGGGGTTCGGCTGGTTTCGGGCGGCGACGGGGGCGGCGACGCGGGCGGCTGGGATGGAGGCAGAGAAGAAAGAGGCGGTCTGCTGGGGGGCGGACCGCTTATAAAAAAAAAAAATTTAATAGTGGACCGCCCAGCCCCTGGGCGGTCAGATTTCAAAAGTGGACCGCCCAGCCCCTGGGCGGTTAAGTTTCAAAAGTGAACCGCCCAGTGGTTGGGCGGTCTGGTGGGAAAAGTGGACCGCCCAGTCCACGGACGGTTAGGGTATAAATAATTATAACTTTGGAGTGGGAGCAGATTTGATAATTTGTTTTTTTGGGGGGTTTTAATAAAAATATCGGCTACTTTTCAAACTTGCATAGATCAAGCAACTAATAGTAGCCGTACAAACAATTAATAGTAGCTCTTAATTAATAAGCAACAATAAATTTCATCGGAAGTCATCGGTCGGTCAACCAAATTGATGTATCAAAATAATTAAATAGTCTTGCCTTGCCTTGCCTACAAATAGAAATAGAAATAGAATGCTAGCTTGATTCATACTTTTATTAATTACGACTACAAGTGGCAATCTACGGTCCTTGTCGTATCACATTTTTTTTATCCGATTTTAAATCAAGGCGACAAATTTCAAAACAGTAAATTGATACAAGAAGAAGCTATTAAGGGATAAAGATTTTAACATAACAGTTTTAGTTTTGGAGAGCACATGAAGTATTATATTATATATCACAAAAGTCAGCGGTGCTTATATATTTTTTAAAATTTTCTTTGAACCAATCTCAAGTAAATTAGCAAAATTACGGATTACGAATATCGTCTGACATTTGAAAACATTTTATAATTGAAAATTTGAAAGCAAATGACAAAACTCACGGATCAGACGATCAGTACAGTCTACAGTAGATATTTTGTAAAACAAAATCGGACTTTATCACAGGAATAGTCTTTGTATCTACGCAGAGGTTGCTGTCACAGGGTCCCACACCCTCATCACTCAAATATTAAGATTCCAATCCCATCCGTAGATGTCAGTGAATAAAAACACAGGTCTGTATATAATATATATCTCCGTAGCTAATCCGAGAGAAGTGAAACCTGGAAAGGAATAGTTAGCAATTACGAGGCGAGCGACCGACAACGGTCTCGTCCGAATCAACGAATGCTCTGTCTCGGTGGGGGCCCACCGTCTTCTTTCCCAGAGGCCAGAGCTCTAGCAGTCTAGCACCGAGCGAAGGCTGCTGCGGTCAACAAACCCGGCCAAAAACTGGTACGTGTCCTTCTCATTTCTTCTTTTGACCGCCACGTGTCGTATCCTCTGCTGTAACGGCCACTGGAATGCGAGGTTTTCTTCAGTGGACCCGGTCCAGCTGACACGGGAGTTTAGTTCATTCTGACATAGCACAACTGACTACTCTGTGAAAGTTAAGCGACTTATTTTGCCTTGATACCCTCATAAGCATGATGAATTATTATTCAAACAAAAACTTAATTGAAATAACTATCAATAAAATTAAATAAAAATTAACTTTGATTAAATCGTGAAATAACATTATGCCGTTAATGCTCAATTGTTTTTTGAAGCTTGTGCCAAATTACATTATTACTATTTTGATAGGGCCTTGAACCTGTCAAATATGATTTGTATTACCTTTTAAAAAAATAGTAAAAAAATTCGAAAAAATATAAATTTTAGTTTGCAAGTACATATTCATATGGTTATCACATTGAACGGTTGGATCGACCGTTAGAATTTTAAAAAATCAAATTTTGAGTCGTAGCACGGACCCCATCTGTACTATGCATAGCACCATAGGCTCACTCAAAAAAAAAAAACATATGATTTGTATTACCTTTTCAATATGTATATGAAAAATTACTACCTTTCTATTTTGTTTTGATGAGCATATACAAATTAAAAGATTAACGTCAGTGTATTTTCTATAAACACTTAATGTCAATAAAAAAATAATATCGTAAAATTTTATATTTACGCATAAAGTGATAATGATAATATTTTTATGTTTAATTAAAATATTACAATATAAAAATAAAAAATATAATAGGGACAAAAATTAAGACACATTTCAATCCATCATCTCTTTTATTAATTATTATTATTATTATTATTATTATTAGTTATCATCTCCGGTAATTGCACATTACTGCAGGTTCCATTGATTCCGTAGTTTTGTTTAGATCATCTGCGGCGATGGCCGATGGGTGTCAATACAGAGGTCATGCGGTTCGCTATTGGCTGGAAATTGCAGTGGTTTGTGTGTGTGCGCGCGCGCTTCTTTTCAGGGTTCATTCAAGTCAATGAAAATGTTTATTTTGTAGAGCTACAGGGAACAGGGAACATCATTCAAAATTATATATAATAAAGATGTGTGCATTATATATCAAATATTTTCTTAATTATTCACAGAACACATCTACAATATTCTACATGATCCTCAAAGTTATCATTGCAAAAAGCAGTACATATTATAAATTCAATTTTTAATGCTGCTTGAGTAGGATATTGTAAATTTAAAGTTTACAGCCTTTGATATTGTAAATTCGGATGTAGATACATCATGCATGCTTTTATTTCATTAACAAATATGAGCTTTTAATTTCTAAATCATTTAAATGTTCTCTTTAGGTCATTCTATTTTCTTCTAATATAGGGATTTTATTTTTAAAATTACCTTTTTTTTCTTATATTCAATATGACAATGTGTTCAAACTTTTACAAAAGGAATTGTCAAAAAGATAATCAGAACAAAGTACATATAACTAATGAAAATTTTGAATCAATATGCATATATAGAAACAATAATATGATTTACATGAGTAGAACTAAGGTGTTCTTAAGGTAACTCCAAAATCTGTCGAATTGGTTTACAACTATAAATCCAAATTGTTGAAATTGATTTATTTCACGAGTGATGTGTTTATATATAAATTTATAAATTTTTTGAATTAATTTAGTATAAAATCAAGAGGTACATAAAAGGTTATAAGTCAATTTTAACGAATTCATTTTTTGTTATTTTTTACCAGTTAATTTTATACTAAGTTATTAATTTTTTTATGAATTTTACATGTAACATATTATTTAAAAGAACTACATGAAACATTAAATGAATAAAAGGGATGAAAGAAAATATATTAAGTTTGTATGGAGATATAAGGTATTATGATGTATTTATGGAAATATTAACTATTTAGAAGTTTATATGGTTAAAACTAATCCAATAAATATTCAAAATTAATCTCATAAGAAAAATGATGAGTTGATGACCACCCAAATACCCAATTCTACACGATTTACATATCACTTTCATTGCCTTCTGGAAAACAATAATAATATTTTACCTCGGTGTTTGAATATTTGAATATTATGAGCAAAATTGAAATCGGAAAACGACATTAGAGCTTCAAAGAAATTGTGCACTTTCGTTGGAGTATATATATACGAAATCCTACTTTTACACTCTCTTCCGGTCCCCACTCCTGACTGACTCCCCACACAAAAGGAATGAATGCTAACGACAAGAGATCACAACCGTTCATTTTAACTGAAAATCGAACGGCTGACATCACATGGAGACCGCCACCACTGTTTTTTTTTTTTTTTTTTTTTAATTTAACATATATAAAATTCTAAATTAAACCTTCAATAAACATTAAACGAATTTTATAATTTCGGAAGCTTAGGAGCTGAAATTTCAATTTTCGGCCTAAACTCGTTTTTTAAAATTTCTATTATAAAAACAAAGGGCCAAAATTTAAAATAGCACTTTAAAGTGTAGGAAATTAAAAATACAGTCCTTGACAGACTACACTTTCAAACGATGATCTTTAACAAGCCGTAGTTTTAAATTGGCGGCTCTTGGATTAACCACCAATGTTTATCAATTTTTCTTTTTCCAAAATTTCTATTTTTATTTAATATTAACATTGTTATACAAATTTATTTTAGGAATTTATGTCTTAACGGCTTTTAAATAGCGACCTGTTTTGTTTATTTAATTCGATTCGCTCCCCTCTAAAATCTAAATCTCGAATCTATTATTTTAGTCCCTGAGCGTTGCTTTTTCAAAGGAGAGAGAATATAATAATCAGAAATCCATGAAAATTTTTCCTTGTGCGCTCGGCTCAGTCTTCCTCTTCACACCTTTACTTGTACTCTCTCTCCACACAACCAAGGTTAGTTCTACTTCTACCACTCTACCAGTCTACCTCTCTCTCTGTTTTCTCTTATTCTCTTCCTTTCATTTAATCTTGGTTTTCTCGAAAACTTTTGCTTTCCCTTTCTCACTTTTGTAAAATCATCTCATCCAAAACTTGTTTATTTGGCTGTTTAGTTTGATGCCATCATCGAAATTCAATCTCGGATTCTCTTTCGCTTTTGGGTTCTTATCTTTTATGCATCTCTTTCAGTATCCATCTTCCTTTATTTGACTCATGTGTTAAATTCCATCAGATGCTCTCCTGTTGAAGCTTTGATTTTCTAAAATGGAGGAGATCGAAGCGGTGAATAGAGAAGCTATAGAGAGGTGCAACAGAGTTCTGAGCTTATTATCTAAATCTAAAGAAGAACAGATCGATCAGAGAAACTTAGTTTCAGAAACAGGAGATGCGATCTCTAGATTCAAAAAGGTGGTTTCACTACTAAACAACAGCACCAAAGGCCATGCAAGAGGTCGAATTTTGAAAAAGACCCAAAACCCAAAGCTTCTCTCTAATCATCACAGAGGCTTCTTAGATTACCCCTTAATTTCTAACCCGGGTTTAAACCCACAGCAAAACCAAACCCAGAACCATGCTTCGTCGTCTTCATCTAGCCTCCTACAGCTCCTCCCAAAGAACAATACCTCAGATGAAAAACCGACTCTGCAACTGGTACCGCATGGTGTACCGGTCAAACCAAACCAGTACCAGTTTCTCCAGCAGCAGAGCAACAGAGCGTACCACCTCCAGCAAGTCAAGTTCCAGCAAGAGATGTTCAAGAGAAGCAACAGCAGCAGTAATTTTAGTGGAATAAATCTCAAGTTTGACAGCCCGAGCTGTACCACCGGTACCGGTGGTGGTGGTGCAATGTCTTCGGCTCGGTCGTTTCTTTCTTCACTGAGCATGGAAGGGAGTGTGGCTAGTTTAGATGGGAGAGCATTTCATCTGATAGGTGGGCCCACTGTCAGTGACCCTGGTCATTCTCATGCGCCAATTAAGAGACGTTGTTCCGGTAAAGGGGAAGACGGGAGCGGTAAATGTTCAACTACCGGCCGGTGCCATTGTTCGAAGAGAAGGTATGGTAATGATAATTTCTACAAGGTCAAATCTGTAAAAGTAGCTATGAGGGCTGGCATTGTTTGTATGAAAACATAACATTATCCTTTTGGTTGACTAGTGTTTACATTGGGGTTTTAAAAAATAATTTGGTTACTGTCTTTTCTGATTTGGATGGAATATTTCAAAAAATTAATAGTTTAATAGATGAATGAATAATTTTACATATATGCTAATATGCAATTCCAGTACCTAGGTTACCTTAACATACCAGTACCAGTTCAATAGCTATACATGTTTTTATGTTGCAACGGTTATTGCTTGACATCTTTGAATAAAGATACCAAACAAAACAAAACCAAATAAATAAATTATATGTATATTTTTGTTAGGAAATTGAGGATCAAGAGGTCAATCAAGGTACCAGCAATAAGCAACAAAATTGCTGATATACCCCCTGATGAGTACTCCTGGAGAAAATATGGTCAAAAACCAATCAAGGGTTCACCTCATCCTAGGTATGTATTATGTAACACAAAATAAATAAATAAATTAATTAATTAATTTTTGGCAGGAGATTTTTCTGTTGTCTGGTAAATGTTCTGTACATGTAGCTAGTAGTTTATTGGTGGCTCATTAATCCAGCATTCAATAACTAGAGGTTAAAAGACAAGGTATTTATTGCCCCTTTTATCAGGTCGGCTGCTACTGTGTGCTTTCTCTTTAGGAGTCGATATTTATTTTGGCCTTGTACGGCTCTGAGTAAAAATAATTACTGAGTTTGGAATAACAGTACTCCTTATTCCAGTAACTGTGAAAGTAATTAATGCTCAATAACAACCTCTATTTATTGTATTTTTGCTACATATATCATTTTTCATGCTCCAACCAACTCTTTGACCTTCATTTTGGGTTGGTTCAACTGATAGTAATTGATTACAAATGTGCACTACAGATGTGATTGTCTCTGTTTTTATTTATTTTGAACTTCAATGCAAAGTACATTTCTTAATCATTTATTTATTATTCCCTAAAGTTGCTTTTCTTGGACAAGATTCCTATTAAGTCTCTATAAGTACATTCTAATACTAGCATGATATCATGTACTATGTAGCAAGTACCATTAAAAGATAAAAATATCTTTCCAAGAATATCTAATTTATTGTTCAAGGTTGTTCTGATCATAATTGTGTATATATATATATATATATATATATATATATATATTGTTCTGATAAATATATTTTGAACTATGTAGAGGATATTACAAGTGTAGCAGCATGAGGGGGTGCCCCGCAAGGAAGCATGTCGAGCGATGCGTAGACGATCCCGCTATGCTTATAGTGACATATGAAGGGGAACATAATCATGCTAAAATACTAAACCAACCTACTCATGGATAGAGATTTAAAATTCTCTATCATATAAAATGGTGATTTGTTAGCCTCTTCAAATTTGCAATGATCAATGACGCAATACTTTTTGGAGATTTTTGTTTTGTTTTTTTTTTTTGTTCCAAAAGGAAATTGAAGTGGGGGAAAATTGAGTAATTTTAAAGAAAGAAAAAAGAGAGGGAGAACAAAAAGGTAGAAGAAAGAGTGCACATTATTATTTAATGCTTGCTTAGTTTAGTTGCTTACTTCACTGTCTTTGACAACTTTCCTTTTTTTTTTTTTTTATTAATTAATCGTCGTAATGGTTCAGTTGTACGATCATCAGGTTCATTGATCTGTGTCAATCACTAACATACTCCATTAGCTCCTTATCCGAAATGCCATCAGCTCTTTATAAGTTGATATGACATATTATATTAATATTGATGATAATATAATAGATTTAGGTAACAATGAGGACAGCTGGTAAATAATTATTCAGACAAAAAAATAGAGATGTGTTAGTTATAGTATGTATGGTGTATTAAATTGGATGTCATGAGTGAGGCTATGACTATGCAATAGCACATATTAGTTCCTATTATAGATTAATGTCTTTATTTATAAAGTTAATTTTGAAAATGTATATGTAAATAAAATCTTACATTTTTAAGAATTTTTTTACTATTTTTTTAGATAGATAGAAAATCACAAAGATATATTTCTACACTAGTCAAAAGTAGTATTTTTTCTAATAAATGTAATATTTGATGTATAAGTATATTTTCATATGGAGATATATTTCTACACTATTCAAAAGTAGTATTTTTTCTAATAAATGTAATATTTGATGTATTAGTATATTTTCATATGGAGAAGATGTTGAATGGTTCAGATTGCCTAATTAGAATTCAAAAATAAATATATTAATTCATAGCACGGACCAATATGCGCTATATATGCATGATACCGTAGTCTCACGATGTATGTATTTTTGCATCAATTGTTCAATTATCATTACAATTGGAAGATTAACAATTTAATTTTATCAACACCTATAGTAGTTGGTGATCAATTGTTTTAAAATTATGCCAAAATTAATACGCGTTAATAAGTGTTGTAGAAAGCTACACGCGCCTTGTGGATTCCCGGAAACGGTTACTTTTATGAAAATTTAATAAACAAAATTAAAAGTATAAATTAATACAAAAATTTACTTTTATGTATAAATTAATACAAAAATTCCTGCTCCTCATAATCGACTTTTGTAAAGTATAAGTTGTGCAAAAGATCAAGAGGATGGTTTAAATACCTTGTCTTTCTTGCTTTATTGTACCTCATATACTTTATTTTCATTTCCAAAGTTCAAATAGTCGATTTGAACCGATCAACACGATATATGCATATTAAAAACATTTAAAATTTGGTCTCCAAGTACATTTTAATATGAAGATCATGTTGATTGGTGCAGATTGACCGTTTAGACTTTGAAAATAAAAATGGAGTATATGAGCCACAATGAAGTATTTGAACCCTTCTCACAGATCAATCAATTTGAAAAAAATATATCAAAATTCGATGGATATATAATTAATTAAGAAGTAAATTACTCTTTCAGAGAGATCGTTAAGTTTAGATATATTTAAAATTTGGAATTTTTCCATTTAGGAATGGTGGTGTAAAAAGCAAAGGTGTCAAACAAGAATTTCAAGATTTTTTTTTCTGGAATGAACTGAAAATACCAGTGTTGTAAATAACGGTATGCGCTCGTCGGACGGATGGGGTACAACCAAGCAATTAATTGATATGCGGCTAATTTATTAGAATTATGCGGACGATTAATCGTTTTCTCATTAAAATTATGTGTATATATTCATTATTTATTAAAAATGATTTATCTAACTCATCAAACTTATCAAATAAATTTAATTTAACTTGGTTTTATTATAATAACATGACACTACACTTATTTCTTTTTAACAACACATACACATTTTACATTTGTAAGTAACACATTTATTTAATATATTATTTGAAAAATGAAACATTCCAACATAAAATCACTAAATTTAGTTTATGGTAACAACTTAATTTCATATTAAATCAATAAGTAAGAAAAACATATGCTATATAAATAATAGAAGAATTAACAATTTCAATAAGTAAGAAGAAAAAATATATATAAAAAATATTGGATGTATATCCAAGTACAAATAAAACTACAATACATAATTTATAAAACTTATTCGATTGCTTTTGCGCTTTATGTTCTATCTTACTTGATTTTGTTTATTAGTCTAGACCGTTATGTGACAGCCACACATGAAAGTTAGTCATCATTGGGCTAATCGAATTGGGATAAGGGAGAATAAAAATACTAGATTAGTGGTGGAGACCTTAACCAGAGATACCACTAGTTGGATCAACAAAAGTACACATGGGAGTCTCGACATTCGCAGACGAATGTCGCATTGTCGTGCCTTACCATGGGGACACCCAATATAACCAAGATAGTAGGGCGACGTACCCAATAAGTGAAGTCTGAATTCTTTTGGGCTAGTCATAGATCTCCTTGCATCAATCAAGACAAGTCTTAACGGGATATCTTGATTGGTAGGGTGGTTGCTAGGCGAAAGCGGTAATCACTAAATTGGATTAGAAACCCTCATACAACAACTGGAAATAATTTATAATTGGGGCTGTTTAGCAAGACTTCTTTAAGCCTTCTTAAGATTAAATGAGTCTCCTTTAGCTTCCTTAGCCGCTTAATCCTGCCGAACACCGGTTTCTTAGCATGGATTAACATCACCTTCTTTAGCCTCATTTTGCTCGGATCTTAATCTTCTGCCCGGGCTTAAGACACCTATACCACTTCCTTTAGCTTCCCTAGCTATCACCTACAGATTAAGACAATCGAATATCGATTCCTTAAGTCTCCTTAGGTATATATTTGTTTTCCTCTTTGACGAGCAATTTTGGGAATAATTTTGTATATTATATTATATTATCAAATCTAATAATTGGGGAATAATTTTTGCTTTTTAAAAAAAAAAATAAGACTACAAGGTCCGTTTCATATAGAAACTGTGTGTAAATTACAAAAGGAACATTTCAACTCAGCTGAACCATGTAGCTGAGTAGAAACATTCAGAAAACAAATTAAAGATAGTTGCATTATCCCCAAGGGTATGCAAGTCACAACATGAAAGTAAGCACATAATAGCAGTTTTTAAGGCGACAACAAAAGCCATATAAATCATATGACAAAACAACTAAAGTTGTAAAAAAACTAAGCAGTAGAATCAGTGAAGGTGTCTTCATCAGTATTCAGTAGTAGTCATCTGACATTCTGATTTCTGACCATGAGGATGAGGGATAATTTTGTAAGTGTGTCATAACTCTGCACATAGCTAGGTGCAAGTTGGCAATTAAGTACTAAGAAATGGGTGCAGGGACCTTACAACATATATTTAATTGTCGGAATAATGATCGAGGTGTTGAAATTTGAATGCACATGATTTTTTCTTCTTTTAATTATGTATTAAGTTTTGTGTTTGGGAAAGGGCCAACACAACACAGTAGCAATCCATGTCCATGCAAATGCATCCGTTACAACGCACACTCGACACGTGGCACATTAATTATTTTTTACTTCTTTTTTATAATAATGCCACAGGAGTACTTGGCACATTAATTGGCTGTCGAGGTACAAATGTACCTAGCTTCTTACATTACCAGACTGCTCTGCTTTGTTCTCTCGTGCTAAGTTGAATGCCAAGGGTTGAAACTCGAATGAATGCAAATGGTTTCGTGGGGAGTTATGTTTAAATTTTTTTTTGGCTTGTGTTGTTTTTTATGTTCATCCACAATATTTGGGATGAGAAATTGATGCTATTTTTCAAGGAAAAGTAGGAATTTGTTTTTCATTATTCAACCGTTCTAATTTTTTAATAGTTTAGATTTGGAAGAAAAGAAAAAGCAGTAGATAAAGAGAAAGCAATAGATTTCATCTTCAAATCTGAACTGTTAAAAAACATTTAAACGGTTGCGATGAAGAAAAACATACTCTTGCTTTTCTGAAAGAAGCACAGTAGATTTGGTTCTCAATTTTTGAGAGATTAATATCTCGGTTTCAAATGTAAATTGGTTGATTTATAACACTAAATTTAATTTTACCTCAAAAAATAAGAAATTAGTATGAAAGTATTGCATTAATTTGATGTTATCCAACGATTTAAATTTTGGACGAATTTATAATTAACTTCTTGTAGAATATAAATTACCAGAAAATTGATATGAAATATGAAAGATATATAATTTACAGAACAGCACGCTTGTTTATATTTTTATCTGATTAAAAATATTGCCAAAATTATAATTTATTGGCGTTGGTTCCAAGTTCCAACCAACCTAACTACTTTAAAATATGCATGGTTCAAATAATTCACTAACTACACATAAATATTCTGATTATATATAGTTTGATAGCAGCAATTCAATTGTAGTATTTTATGTGTGATAAATAATAGAAAGAGGAAAACATTCTTCACGTTTGCTGGATTCATCATGTCTTTGTCAAGACACAGACATATTATTTGATGTTCAGCTCTTAATCGGCAACCAGAGCAGCATTAAATTAGAAATCACAAGTCATGTCAGGAGCAACAGCAACAGCAACAGCAACAGCACCAACCAAAATATATTCATGCCATATTGCCAACATTTTTATTAGTATCCAAAGTTTAATAGAAATTAATTATACACTTATGCTAGTAATGATTAAGGTAGTCACATGCATATATATATTTGGATATTTTATATATATATATACAGTTTTGTGAATTGGACATGTATACTTGAGATGTGGCTAGCTACCTTCTGGTTAGTGGGAATGTGGGATGGATAGGTAGGTCTAGTTGGGACCAGAAGGTAAGGTAGTCACCACTTGTCAGCAAAGTCAACTTGAAGGCCATATTAATTAATTGCACAAGTCAATACTTTCATTGTCAGTTTCTCATACCCACTAATTTAGTGGATCAGAATTAATGCACAATTAATGCCTCTATTGTCTCTTCCTACTTCCTACAATCAAAAAGTGGCAAACAATCATTCAGCTTAGCTTTCTTTTAATTAATTATCTAGTTAACAAATTTAAAGCTCAGCACATGCTTGATTTGTAGATATGTATATTAATATTCATGTTTATACAAATATAATATACATAGATAATAACTGATTTGTTTCACCCCTTCAAGATATTAACATATACAAACTGACTCTCAAATTTGCCTATACATAAATTAACTAGGTTGTTCCGGACCACTGTGTAAATTGCATTCCAATGACATTTTTTCCTTTTTAATTTTGTGCAAATATATATAACTTAAGTACGTCCATTGTTAACAAATGCATCATAAGTTCTTTTTAATTACAACTAGGGTAATTCTTACAGTACATATATTTTAAATAATAACTATTCCAATTAAAAATTAAAAATTGTTGATGTATTCTCACTTATTTAGATATGACATGTAACACATTTGAGTCCATTTAAAATACATTTAGCCTTTCATCATATAATTTTAAATTTTTAATCATAAAGTTTTAATGACTTTATCACGAATGACCAATCAAATTTTATATACACAGTATCTAATTAATTAAAATTGTCTACCATTTAAATATATTAATTTGAGCAATATTTTTGAAATTTATAAAATAGAAAAGTCGGATATACGACAAGAATTATTCTTGAATTTATTTTATTAGATGCTCTCGTTAAAGACATATATTTTGTTAATCTTTTTCTTTATTTGGAATTCTTTTTAACTAAAGGAATTCTTTCTTCGGGAAAATTCAATTTAGAGACGTATTAATTCGTACAGTAGTACCTTTGCATGTGAACTCAGGGGCAGACGCAAGATTTCTGTTAGGAAGGAGCAGGAATCGGGTTCAAACCCATTAACTAATCAGATACTAGACAAAAAAAACAATGAACATAATAAGAAACAATTAAAAATAGTATAGTCTTACATAATAAAAACAACAAAATAATTTCATTTTACATATTAAAAAACAACAAAGTTGGTCCGGATCCGTAAATTTCTATAAAATTTCTATAAAAACAACAAAGTTTCTCATTAACAATGCTTTTGGACTGGCTGGCGGGCTTTCTAATTCCAGAGAGGGACAAAACAATTTCCAGAAAGGAGTAAATGATACTGAATCCGTATTTTTCTACTGAATTTTAAAATCCAGGGAGAGGTAGCTGCCCCTCTGACTGTGTGGAAAGCTCAGTATGCATGGGAGCCCCTGAGAGGCCTCCAGATTTAGGCCCAATAAAAGTTTGCTCTCAACGAACCGTAAAATACTGGGCCTTATTAACCTTAGTAATTTTACCAGGGTCCAATATGTTGACAATTAGTGGTCCAAAGTTTGTGGTAAAAGAGAAGTTTGAATTTATTAAGTTAAGAGCAGAAGTTGTAAAATTTCACAATACTCAATTACTAGTATGAAATTATTTTGTAAATACGAGCCTAATAAGTAATAACCCAAAGCAGGACAGACGGAAATTTAAAATAGCAGGGGAAATAGTTTCAATTTCTTATTAGTATCTTACAAATTTAATACTGACTAACCCGGTAACCCCACTACTTATTTATTTTAAATCACCACCAAAGGCGTTGCCCTCTTTATCAGTAATATTTTATTTTTCTTTTGGTCAATTCGGGATATTTTATTTGATCTGTCGAACATTTGGTTATCTGAATCAGTTTTGAACTATAGAGTGAACAAAAGATAGAAGCGTGTGTGCACGCGCACGCCTAAAACTAAAAGTGCATATACAGGAAAAAGTGAACTGTTGGATGTAATGAACATTTCCATGTTAATCAATAATAAATAAGAAGGCTACTCAATTACTACTACTACTAGTAAGAGCGTATGAAGCCTATAAGCTCATAAAAAAAAAGGCCCAATAGGTGAGGTGCTCTCCTCAAGACCCAATTCGATCGTGTGGGTTAAAACTTAAAAGCAAGCATCAACCAAAGCTCAAAGTGATTTTAACTCATCAGTAAATAATCAGTTGAGTGACATTAATCATGCATGGGTCTTTATGGAAGGATATTGAATCAGTCACAGTAAGTCTTGGTCAATTCAGGTGACTTGGCCATAGACTCATCTGACCTGGCCACAATATGCATGAGATATACCTACAACTACAAGCACTCTCAAACGCCAGATCAGACGGCACCCCTTTTGTTTTGTTTCATTGCAACTCAGCCATTCTGAATATGGGATCGGCTTAGTTTTGGAATCATACAAACAAAAAAGTAACAAAAATAGTAAATAAAAAGCTAATTTAGTCAAAATATATGATTACTAATTCAGAGTACTATAATTGTTACTGTCCCCATTTTTTTGACATGGGAACACAGACTCTTACCTCCCTCAACTTACATAATTTGATTATACTCAATAATAGTAATAAGCACACCAGACCAATAAGCTCATCGTTGGCATATTATAAGTCAAATATTAAAAACAAAGTAACAAGCCCGGAAATATCTACTAATAACTAATTTAAACCACAAAATTAAAACTAAACATTCTGGTACATTGAAAAGAGAGATGATAACTAAATGAAAGATCTTATAGTTGTGGAAATATGGCCTTGCAAACTGGACAAAAGTATGTCCAATTTCCAAGCCAAGCAAACAACACAAAAAAACTATACTATATTAATTTCCCCAATGGTCTTCACATGGGCATACAGATTTTTTTTCAGTTGATCAATCCACTCAGCACTCCTCCCCTGTTTCATGATATTAACTTTCTCAAGCCGCTCCCGTTGGATCATGTCAACTTTTGGGACCTCCCAATTTGATTTGTCCTGTGTCTACAATAGCATGAAAATAAATCGTTTAGAGAATACAAAGTACGAACTGCTGGTCATAAATGTGGTATCTGTTATTTACAGTTCACTGTTATACATGGACTTATTCTCATATGGCCGTTTCGGATATCACTCATCAAATTTTTGCATTTTGCCCCTCAGAATTGAGTGCTAAGGCTACCGAAAGGAGAGAGATGTATAAGTGTTTTAATGCGAGCAATATTCAATGCATGAGATAGGGATTACCTGACCGCCGTGTAGCGTGAGCTGCTCTAGATTAGGTGACCGGAGGAAAAAAGAAACCAAGCTGAAATTGCTATTCAGACACCAACCGCCCAGCTTCAACCTCTTCAGGTTCTTGAAAATTGGCCACCGAGGAACTCCTTTCTCAAATAATCCCTTCAAATCAAAATAGCAATAATAATATTCTATCAAAAAGGTACTAATAAAAAAGGGTAATTCCAAGGGGACATCTGTTGTAAAGCAAGTGTAAATACAAAAAAAAAGAAAGGTCTAACGTTAAAAAAGAAAGGTATGCCTGACCAAAACCAATCAACACAGATAATAGTATTCCATTTGTTTATGAAAAAAATTGTTATGGCATATCACTGTAAACTTTTACTGACTAATTTAGTAGTGCAAGGAAAATGTACCTTAACTTCAGTACCCGGTACAGTAAGAGTTAGCCTTGTGAATTTTGAAAGACTGTTGAGAAGCTCGGGCCCACTAAAAGTGATACCATCAGAATATATGCAAGATGAAAAATCAATTATTTCATATGTAATAAAACAGGATGTCTTTTAGAGAAATCACAACGCAAATTCACAAGGTAGAGAGAATCGGTGTGTACCTTCTTGAGAAATCACAACACAAAAGACCCAACCTCTTCAATGTCCCAGAAGAAATTCTGGAGGCAGTCAAAATACAACTGTCTAGAAACAATTCTTCAATAATGGGACAACCCAAGAAAAGTTTTTCGAGAAAATCATCATTGACTGTTACATTACAAAGATCTAATCTTTTGAGGCGCGGGAGATTGACCGAGTTTGGTGCAATTTCAATATCACGGTCTTCTAATTTACTCCCAAAGCAAACTTCATGCAACGAAGCACAAGTGAAGATCTCATAACTACTGGGCAGATTATGCTTACAAAAAGAAACAGCCAAGAATCGAGGTTTGAACTCCAAGGCATGCAAGATACAGTCTTTGAAAGCTTCAGAATTGCAAGATACACAATTTTTAGTTACCGAGACAAGAACGAAATGAGATAGGGCGTCTGATGCATTTCGCTTTTGTAACACGGATTTAACAAATTTGGCAAATTTGTCCTCATATTCTCTTATAATTTCACCAGAAAGGACGTTGTTGACGTGATTGTCCAACAAGAAATCTCCAAAGCTAAAGAATAAAATGGGAACAGAGGCCAATGTGTTCTTCCATGTTTTGGAAAGTACGCATCTTGTCGTGGCTTCGTTAGTTCTGAGGAAGGAGAGGATTTGCACTCGGAGTTCCTCCGGCAAGTTGCTGATCCTGTCGATGTCATCCGGTGGTTGGCTAGTGTTGTTAGACCTCCTTGTCTCCATCTGAAACCTTTCACGCAAGAATTTCAGCAATTGACCCATCTTTTTAATCGACTTCTCAAATTTTAGAACTACTGTCTCCTTCCTCTTCAACAGCTCACTTGTGTTATGTGGAAGAATACTGTGTCAGTGTCAATGACACCTCTATGTGTCATATATACAGAGAGACGGAGAGGGTTCTAGTCAACAATTTCAGGGGTGAAATGGGCTTGATGAATCCTTTTTTTTGTTTTTTAAAGTATACAAAGACACAGAAGCCCAATAAGCCTAGTAAGCAACCTTACTTACATTATCGCTCTTTAAATAGAGTTAGCAACCTATATTTTTATTTTTTTCTAAAAATTTGAACTAAGAAAATCGTACCACGTTGCGAACCACAATTCAAGGTCAAGAAATACAAATGATTGCTGACTAGAATATGTTGAGTGATGTTAAAAGACCAAAATCTTACTATTTTTATTCTAATAGAAAAAAGGAAAAAGAATACAACACCGGACATTGTTGTTGAGAGAATAAAAAATCTCACATCAGGACATTCGGTTTCTCATGCCTTTTTAACATTGCATTTCAAGATTCTGACACATGACGTGATGGCTAAACGAAACATTCAATGCGACAGGAGATGCTTACTATGCAAAGAGCCGATTGAAACAACATTACATCTCCTATTTCTATTCTCGTATGCCTCAGAAATTTGGAACCTGCTGGCAGAAAAACTGAGATACTGGTTAATGGTACCGGGTTACTCGGTACATGATGTTTGGATACGCTCTGAAGAAAGTGTAAGAAGCAACAGAAAGATGAAAGCTAAAACCTGGTGGGTTTGGTTTTTATGTACAATATGGATGATTTGGAAGCACCGCAATGCGCAGGTATTTGGGGGCAGAGCGGTACCAGTGTACCGGTTGGCAGAAACAATAGAGCATGAAGTAAAGCTATGGATAAATTTCTGGTGATGAAAGACCTGAGTGAGGATTTGAATTGAATTTTGTAGCGTTTAATGTTGTACAACTATGTAATGAGGCTTTTTTTGGTTACTAGAATGCAAATATAGAAGTAAGCAGGGGGTAATCAGTAAATAGTTTACTGGTTTAGATATCAGTCGATGTTCGTAGGTGGGGGCATGAATCACTTGTAGAACATTTCAATTTAATACAAAGTGGCAGCATCTGCCAACATTCTAAAAAAAAAGGACATTCGGTTTCAATTTGTATTGTGTGTGATCACGATATTAGACTAGACTAATCCTGAATTCCTGAAACAGGGCTTCCAATTACTGTTTGTACCCAACCTGCTTATTCAAGTTTTACATCAAAAAAGTTGCCTTTACACTAAATTGGGCTTGTTAACGGTGCTGTTCGGCAACCCCTCCTTAAGCCTCCTTAAGGCTGAAGGAACTTCCTTTAGCTTTCTTAGCCTCTTAATTCTACCGAACACCGATTCCTTAGCGCGGATTAAGACAACCTCCTTTAGCCTCCTTTTGCCCGGATCTTTTTTTTTTTTTTGATGGTTATCGACAATTGTCGATAACGAATATATTATAAAAGAGAAACTTAATATTTTTTACAAGCTAGGGGACATTACTCGTTGTCCCAATTATTTAGTAAATAGTGCTGCTAGGAGCACACAGTATGCCCCCGCTAAATCTAGTATCCCCCTACCCCAGCTCATTTTATACAAACAGTTCCCAGTTGTGTAGATTGGTTGTGGTTTCATCGATTAATATTTCTAGAGTTTTACTCGTCCCAGAGAAGGTTCTTCTATTCCTTTCTTTCCACATCGTCCAGCAACCTCCTGCCCAGGCTATGTTCCACCTCTGTCTTTGGCTTCCTTGCAGTCTCCCTCGCCCGTTCTGCCATGCCTCTCTGATGTTTTGTGCCCTTGGCCACGGTAAATTTAATTGTGCACAGAGACCTTGCCAGAACCTTTTTACGAACGGACAAGTCCACATGATGTGACCAGACGTTTCGACTCCGGAGTCTGTGCACATCTTGCAGCCTGTATTCACCTGGCATCCGCGTTTGATGAGGTTTTCCTGAGTCAAAATCCTATCCAGCAGTAATATCCATAGGAATACCCTGACTTTCATTGGGACTTTGAGCTTCCATAGGTCAGCGTGATATGTGGACCTTACCCCTGTATCATGGAGTGCCACGTATGCCGTTGCAACTGTGAACAAGCCATTAGTATTCCACCTCCACAAGCGTTCCGTGTGGCCCGGCCGCACCGTGACAGAGTCAGTGTAAAATGGTGAGAGAGCGGCAAGGTCCTTTAGGAAGAAGGATTCTGACGCTCGTTGTGCCAAGCTTACCTCGTCTGTGATGCCATATAGGTGAGCAAGGGTCTTAGCCCACTAGCCTTCCGGGTGTTGCTGAAGGCACCAGATCCATTTCAGCAATAACGCTTCATTCTGGTGACTGAGGTCTATTATTCCCATGCCTCCGTTGCTCTTCAAAGCACACGTCGTATCCCAATTTGTCAAACAATGGATACCTTTACATATCTGGTTTCCCCTCCATAAGAAGCTTCTTCTCATCCGATCGATGTGTTTTACCACTCCTTTCGGCATTCTCAATGCTTGCATGAAGTGTAGGGGTATGGCCGACAGAACAGACTTTACGAGTGTTATTCTGCCCCCATAGGACAGCAGGTTGGCCTTCCAGCCCTCGATCCTGCTTCTGATTACTTGTAACATGGGCTAGAAGTGAATTTTCCTCGGTTTCCTGAGTGTGAGTGGTAATCCCAAGTATTTCACCGGTAGCTGAGTTGGCTGAGATCCCAGGATTGATATGACCACTTGCTCCATATGTGGGGGTAGTGCTATTGGGATGAAGGCGCTTTTAGACTTATTAATCTTGAGCCCGGATAACTCCGCGTACACTGTAAGGATCCGGTTGATGACTTTCAGTGAGGTTGGGTGAGCCTCTGCTATAATTACCGTGTCATCTGCAAACTGAATGGCTCGTGTTGCAAGAAACACATGGGGCCCCATTGCCGGTTGTGCATTGTGAAGGAACCTACTCAAGGAGTCAGCTACCAGGATAAATAGTAGTGGTGAGAGTGGGTCACCTTGTCGCAGCCCTCGCATGTGATTGATATGGCTGGTTTGGGTCCCGTTCACTCTGACTGAGGAGGTGGAGGTGCGGGGTATTGACATTAGGGCGGATAGCCACCTTGGTGGGAAGCCTCGCTCTATCAGTAAATTCACCATAAAACACCAATCCACCGTGTCGAATGCCTTCTCGAAATCGACTTTGTACAGTACCGCCCGGATCTTAATCCCTTGTCCGGACCTTAAGGTACCTATACTCCTTCCTTTAGCTTCATTAGTTTTCACCCACGGATTAAGAGAACCGAACACCGATTTCTTAGCGCTCCTTAAGCTCTTAATCCTCAACCCCTTAATCCTCCCAGCCGAACCTGACCCATCTAATTTACTCCCCCCAACCCGAAAGCCTGACTTTATGTTCTACCCGAAATTTTTATTTTTTCCATTAAAAAACAAAGCCTGACTTTAAAATCAAAATTTTATTTTTGACACGGTTAAAATTACGAACAGAAATTTGATGTCAGCAACTAGAAATGGCGGACACAACTTTTACCAAATTTTCCAAACAAAGCAGCTGCTTTGATTTTGTGTGGGCCCCACAATTTTTTTTTTCCAATTCAAATGCGCTGAGAAGATACAGACTCTGCCTTTTGCTCAAAGGAGCTGGAAAAATAAAAGATTTTTGTCCGCAACGTGAAGTTGCGCATTATGTCCGCAATTTCACGTTGCGGTCATGTTATAAATAGAATTTCCACTGAATTGTGATTTTTTAATTTAATTTTTTTTAATGGCATAGATAAAAATTTCGGATGTTCTGCTTTTTCTTTTTGTCAAAAAAATGTTCTGCATTTTCTCTTAAAAAACAAAAAGAGTGATTGATTTTTTTTAGCGCATCATTAGAATTCAGAAAACAACGAAAGAATTTGAGAACGTCAAAAAATAATGCCTTTTTCTGTCTTTACCAATGTTTTAGATATCGTGACTAAGTACCCTAAAGCTCATGCCTCCATATCTTTATTTTTGTTTTCAAGATTCAAATAGTCAATTTGAACTGTTTAACATAATATTGATATTAAAATATTAAAATGTAGTTGGAGAAAATAAATTTCAAGAAATGAATTCAAGAAATTACCCAATGACAAATTAACATTTTATGTGAATTTTTTCAATTTCTTATTTCCTTTTTGTTATAGTAAGTCAGAATTTCTTGGTTACATATCCAACGACCCAAAAGATCAACTGTGGCGCTTTTATATATATAGCCTCGTATAAACTGATGAGCCGACCAAATTCAATCACTGTTAGCTCCCCGTCAGGTGTCAGCTTGTGAAACTTATATTTCATTTGTTAAAGGTTTAGGTCATAAAAAAATAAATTATTTTATAATGAAATATTAAGTTAGTTACTTATACAAGCCTAGAAAAAATATTTTAGAGAAAAATTTGCCATGTTCAAAATTAATTTACATCAGTTGACTTCGTGATTGTTTTACCATAAATATATAAGAAATAAAGTTAGCAATCTATATTTTTATTTTTTTCCTAAAAATTTGAACTAATAAAATCTTATATAAATAATTGCTAACTAGAATATATATATACTGTGCTTGGCTATTATGCTTATATAAGCATATGCCCACATATGCTTAAATAAGCATTTTTGCGTTTTCAATGTTCAAATGGTCGATCCGACCGTTCATCTTGTTCTCCATATTAATATGTACTTGGAGACCAAATTTTACATTTTTCTGAATTTTTTTACTATTTATTAAGCCACTTTGAAAATTGCTGATTATAAGGTCCAGAATTTTGGAAACACTGTTTTAACTGTTCACCCAGATCAGCAATTTTCAAAGTGGCTTAATAAATAGTAAAAAAATTCAGAAAAATGTAAAATTTGGTCTCCAAGCACATATTAATATGGAGAACAAGATGAACGGTCGGATCGACCATTTCATGAACATTGAAAACGCAAAAATGAGTTATAAGCATAGTAGCCAGCCCCATATATATATATATATATATATATATATATATATATATATATATATATATATGTTGAGTGATGTTAAAAGACCAAAATCTTTCTATTTTTATTCTAATAAAAAAAGAAAAAGAATACAACACCGGACATATATTACTGTTGAGAGAATAAAAAAATCTCACATCAGGACATTCGATCGGTTTCAATTTATATTCTGAGACTAATTCTGAAACTGGACTAAATGAAGCTCAATTACTATATGTACCCAATTCCCTTATTTAAGTTTTACATCAAAAAATCACCTTAAGACTAAATTGGACTTATTGTTAAGTGCAACCTGACTCATCTTAATTACTTCCCTTAACCCGAAAGGTTGACTTTATATTCTGCGTTTTCTCTTAAAAAACAAAAATAGTGATTGATTTTTTTTTAGCACAGCATCAGAAAACAAAGAAAGAATTTGTATTAGGTTTTTTTTGTTCTCTTATAATTAATATATTTCCGTTGCAAATACGGGTACCATACTAGTCATATATAATGCATGCATGTGTTGTCACCCAGGACCTGGTTTAGATAAAGACAAATTAAGGCTCATGTAGTTAAAATATACCTTCCAATGACTTTGAAAAATACATGAAGATTTGGTCAACATGATAACAAAATTTCATATGACGTGTCAAAATTAATAAAAATATTTTATGACGTGACAATCATATTTAACTTTTATTTATTTGAATTTTGAATTGTTCATTGAAAAACAAATGTAAAAGTTTATGGAAATATTGTAAAGTATTATAAATGAGGACAAAAAATGTAATAAACAATATTTTGTCCCCAAATTTTGAATTATTGATGGAAAAAATTTAAAAAATGTCTAAGAATATAATATGTACAGTGACTTTGTATATTGTGCCCTAACGTTCAAATATGTTCCATGATGTCATGGTTGGTTATTGATGCTATATATAGTTAGCAGTATTGCTAGTACTGATGCAAGGACTTGCTCTCCTGTGAACTGTTGGATGTAATGAACATTTTCATGTTAATCTAGCCTACGTTCAATTTCCCAAAAATTAAATAGAAAAAAATAAGAAGACTGTACTCGATTACCAGTAAGTTTTATTATCTGAAGTTTTTCAACGCGCATTCAAAAACTTCAGATAATAAAAACTTGCTGGTAACTATGTTGAACCATTAAAAATAAAAATGCTGGTATATTGAAAAGGGAAATGATAAGAAAATGAAATCTCCAATAGTTATGGCATAGTTGGCATGTATGCAGTAACTCTATTTCAAGGTAGGTACTTGTGATGGAATGACTATCTGCCTAATATCAAACCATTGTCACAGTCTTGGTCTTAACTGAAACAAATTAACAACTCTTAGTCTTAACTGATCAGTAAATAATCAGTTGAGTGACATTAATCATGGGTCTTTATGGAAGGATATTGAATCAGTCAACAGTCTTGGACTCTTGGTCAATTCAGGTGACTTGGCCATAAACTCATCTGACCTGGCCACAATATGCATGAGATATACCTACAATTAAGCACTCTCAAACGCCAGATCAGACAGCACCCTTTTTGTTTCATTGCAACTCAACCGTTCTCAATATGGGATTGGCTTAGTTTTGGAATCATACAAACAACAAAATAACACAAATAGTAAAAAATAAAAGAAGAAGCTAATTTAGTTTAAATGAATGATTACTAGCTAATTCAGGCAACTATCATTTTTCCCATTTTCTTGACATGGGTACACAGATTCTCAACCTACAGAAATGGACTATACTCAATGAAAATCATATAGTTTTGGAAATATGACCCTACAAAGTAAGATCGAACTTGGGCAAACTGGACAAATTAAAAATATGGCCGATTTCCAAACCATGAAAACTACACAGAAACACTACAGTACTCATAAAATATCAGCTAATTCAGTTAACAGACCATCAAGCCCTCATCAAAATTTAATTCAGACTATATTAATTTCCCCAATGGTCTTCACACGGGCATACAGATTTATTTTCAGTTGATCAATCCATTCATTACTCCTCCCCTGTTTCATGATATTAACTTTCTCAAGCCAGCTCCGTTGGAGCATCCCGACTTTTGGTTCCTCCCATTTTGACTTGTCATCAGTAGCAACTTCCTGTGTCTTCAAAGCAAGCAAATAAATCGTTTAGAGAATATAAAGTCCTAGCCGCTGGTCATAAATGTGGTATCTGTTATTTACAGTTCACTGGTATACATGGACTTATTCTCATATGTCCGTTTCGGATATCACTCATCAATTTTTTGCATTTTGCCCCTCAGAATTGAGGCCTAACTCCTACGACTACCAAAAGGTACGTGAGAGATGTATAAGTGTTTAATGTGAGCAATGTTTAAAGCATGAGATAGGGATTACATTATCGCTGTGTAGCGTGAGCTGCTCTAGATTAGGTGACCGGAGGAAAAAAGAAACCAAGCCGAAATCGCTATTCAGACACCAACCACCCAGCTTTAACCTCTTCAGGTTCTTGAAAATTGGCCACTGAGGAACTCCTCCTTTCTCAAATAATCCCTTCAAATCAAAATAGCAATAATAATTAATATTCTATCAAAAAGGTACTAATAAAAAAGGGTAATTCTAAGGGGACATCTGTTGTGAAGCAAGTGTAAATACAAACAAAAAGAAAGGTAGGCCTGAGCAAAATCAATCAACACAGATAGTAGTATTCCATTTGTTTATGAAAAAAATTGTTATGGCATATCGCTGTAAACTTCTACTGAGTAATTTAGTAGTGCAAGGAAAATGTACCTTAACTTCAGTACCCGGTACAGTAAGAGTTAGCCTTGTGAATTTTGAAAGACTGCTGAGAAGCTCGGGCCCACTAAAAGTGATACCATCAGAATATATGCAAGATGAAAAATCAATTATTTCATATGTAATAAAACAGGATGTCTTTTAGAGAAATCACAACGCAAATTCACAAGGTAGAGAGAATCGGTGTGTACCTTCTTGAGAAATCACAACACAAAAGAACCAACCTCTTCAATGTACCAGAAGAAATTCTAGAGGCAGTCAAGATACAACTGTCTAGAAACAATTCTTCTCTTAAATTAATAACAATCACAGAAATCAAGCCAATAACACAAGGATTTAACGAGGTTCGGTACCAGTTTAGTACCTACATCCTCAAACTCAGACCCTCTCTTTCTTTTTATTATTCAAGAATAGTGTTACAATTTTTTGTGTATCTCACATTACAGGAGACATTGAGATTAAATAGAAAATAATAGAATCCTACTACAAGATATCTTTCCTGATTTCATTTCTATTCAAGGAAACAACAGGATAGAGCAACAACTCATCTCTAGGCCACTTGCCTAATTACCACCAGATTATTGCCTAATCCTAGACAATCTTTTCTTTTCCTTTCCTTGCTATATTTCTGATACAGGTCCGAAGTTACCCAAATTGACCAGTGCTGTTGCATCAGATCCAGGGCACGATCTTCTGCAGCACATGACAATACTCCCCCTCAAGTTGGCATGTACAGATCTGTCATGCCTAACTTGTCTAATGTGCTGTTGAACATTGTACTTGTCACACCTTTCGTCAAAATGTCAGCAAGTTGATTCTCGGATCTCACAAAAAATATCTGAACCACCTTTGAGTCAATATTCTCCTTTATGAAGTGTCGGTTTACACCAACATGTTTAGTCCGATCATGTTGCACTGGATTATGCGACATGTCAATCGCTGCCTTATTATCAACATACAAAGTCATGGCCTCTTCTCGAGCTAACCCGAGTTCTGATAATAATTTCTTTATCCATAGCAATTCACATAGGCCTTTAACTACTCCAATAAGTCTTAAATACTTCTGCTACCTCATCTTTTCTTTTCAACAGATATACCCACGTCATACGAGTGCAATCATCAATGAATAACACAAACCACCTGTACCCATATACAGAATCAACCGGGGATGGTCCCCAAACATCAGAATGAATAAGGTCAAAAGGTTCTCCACATTTATTCAGACTAATATTATAGGATACACGATGGCTTTTAGCCTTGATGCATGTTTCACAGTTAAACATAGATATATCTAAACCAGAAAATAAATTAGGTAAAAGTCTTTTCATATAGCCAAAAGAAGGATGCCCTAACCGCCTATGCCATGTCCAAATTTTATTTTCTGATTTTGAACACCCATTTGCCAAGTTGGTTCTTCCCACTCTCAAGTCTTCTAAGTGATACAAGCGACCCTTTTTAGAACCACGCCCAATGATCTCCTTCGTGAGGATATCCTGAAAAATACAAAAATCAGGGAACATGATAACCATGCAGTTTAAATCTTCGGTGATTTGCCCAACAGATACTAATCGGGTCTTCAAAGAAGGTACGAGAAGTGTATTATTTAGTACTAAAGATTGAGTAACCTTTACATTCCCAGCCCCTTCTACTGGATATCCGATCCCATTTGCATTTAAAATCTGGTCAGTTCGGGGGTTTTTAAATTCACTTAAATCTTTTTCAGAAAAAGTCATGTGATCAGTGGCACCTGAATCTATTACCCATCCATCCAAGCTAGGTTGATTTAGAGATAACATACCTTCATCACTTTTGTTACCTTTTCCTTCAACATGTGACGCAATACCTATAGTTTGACTTGAGCTGCTCGATTGGTTGGATCTGTCAGCTGGGGTCTTGTGGATCAGATTCGGGTCAGCATGTCCTGTTTTACCCATAACTTGCACATCATGTTGACCTGTCCCACCTTCTCTAGTGGCTGCAGCAAAGCCTTGGTTCTTTCCTTTCTCACCATGTTGTCTCCCTTTGCTTCCTTTATACCAGTCAGGATACCCAATCACATCAAAGCACTTTTCTCTAACGTGCCCTATTTTGCCACAATTTGAACAATTTAGCCTTGATCTTTCCTGACTGGTGTAGTTCTTATTCAGATTTGAGTTACCCTCATACGGCTTGTAACTTCTTGTAACCATTGCCATAGAGTTTTGAACCACATCTTCTTCTCCTTTTAGCATAACGCTTTGTCGAAGTGCCTCTCTTCTGATTAACCCATACGCTTGCTCAACAGTGGGGAATGGCGACATTTGTAACACACTTGCCCTTATGTTGTCAAGACGGTCATCAAGACCATCTAAAAATGTATAGACCCTAGTTTTCTCAATGTATGAATTGAACCTTTCGATATCCCCAGCACTAGTCATGGGATTAGGACGTCGAAAGTCAATTTCACGCCACAAACCTTGCAAAGTATTATAGTAATCTTCTACTGGCTTACCCGACTGCTTAAGTCGAGTCACTTTTCTATTTAGGTCAAATACAAAGGCTTCGTCATTACCATCATAAAATGTGGTTGCAAGAGCATTCCACATCTCCAAAGCAGTTTCATAATGGATGTAATTAACCATAAGTTTTGCCTCAAGTGAGTTAAGTAACCAACCTTTAACCACCGAGTCATCAATACCCCACTTCTGGTATGTCGGATCAGAAGGTGATGGCGGAGAAGGATCACCGGTAATATGCCTCGTCTTGTCACGTCCTTTCAAATATACCTTCACCACCTGAGACCAAATGGAGTAGTTAGAGCCATTCAATTTCACCGAGATTGGTGACGAAGGGCCTTCTGTTGTCACAATGGATGGAGCAGGAGGGGCTGTTTGGTGGGATGATTGAAAAGACATGAGTTGGGTCATTTGAGTTTGTTGCATGGTTACTATTTGAGTTAGCTATTTCAGGAGGGTTGCTGTATCAATGGATTCTTCATTTGATTGGTCTGTCGACATGGTGTTTGGCCCTACTTAGGATTGGAGTTGTCACCAGGTTTTTGTTGAAAAGAACAAGTCAGGATGCTGCTCAACACTGTGCAACAGATCACAAGAGCAGTTGCCAACCTTCAAATACTTGCTAGGTTGAAGAGGAACGAACTGAGCTCTGATACCATCTTAAATTAATAACAATCACAGAAATCAAGCCAATAACACAAGGATTTAACGAGGTTCGGTACCAGTTTAGTACCTACATCCTCAAACTCAGACCCTCTCTTTCTTTTTATTATTCAAGAATAGTGTTACAATTTTTTGTGTATCTCACATTACAGGAGACATTGAGATTAAATAGAAAATAATAGAATCCTACTACAAGATATCTTTCCTGATTTCATTTCTATTCAAGGAAACAACAGGATAGAGCAACAGCTCATCTCTAGGCCACTTGCCTAATTACCACCAGATTATTGCCTAATCCTAAACAATTTTTTCTTTTCCTTTCCTTGCTATATTTCTGATACAGGTCCGAAGTTACCCAAATTGACCAGTGCTGTTGCATCAGATCCAGGGCACGATCTTCTGCAGCACATGCCAATATCTTCAATAATGGGACAGCCCAAGAAAAGTTTATCCAGAAAATCATCGTTGACTGTTACATCACAAAGATCTAATCTTTTGAGGCACGGGAGGTTGACTGACTTTGGTGCGATTTCAATATCACGGTGTTCTATTTTACTACCAAAGGTAACTTCTTTGAAGGAAGCACAAGTGAAGATTTCATAACTACTGGCCAATTTATGCTTACAAAAACAAACAGCCAACAATTGAGGTTCGAACTCCAACGCATGCAAGATACAATCTTTGAAAGCTTCAGAATTGCAAGATACACAATATTTAGGACCGGAGACGAGAACAAAATGAGATAGGACGTCTGATGCTTCTCTACTTTGTAACACGCCTTTAACAAATTTGGCAAATTTGTCCTCATATTCTCTTATAATTTCACCAGAAGGGTCATCGACGCCATTGTCCAACAAGAACTCTGTAAAGTTAAAGAATAAAATAGGACGAGAGGCTGATGTGTTCTTCCATATTTTGGAAAGTACGCTTGTTTGCATGACTTCTTTAGTTCTGAGGAAGGAGAGGGTTTCCAATCGGAGTTCCTCCGGCAAGTTGCTAATCCTGTCGATGTCATCCGGCGGTTCGCTAGTGTAGTCAGACGGGATCCTGTTCATCATCTGAATTCTCTCACGCAAGAAATTCAACAATTGACCCATCTTTTTGATCGACTTCTCAAATTTTTGAACTAATCCCTCTATCCTCTTCAACAGCTCACTTGTGTTATGTGGAAGAATACTGTGTCAATGCCAATGACACCTCTATGTGTCATATTTATAGAGAGACGGAGAGGCCAGGTTGTATTCAACAATTTCAGGATGAAATGGGTTTGATGATTTTTTTTTTTTTAAAAGTATACAAAGACACAGAAGCCCAATAAGCCCAGTAAGCAACCTCAAATGATTGCTCTTTAAATGACATTGTAGCAGCATAACTTCCTCTTATCAACTTTTTGTGAAAAATACAAGTGATGGAGGCAAATTTCAAGAAATGGGTTCAAGAAATTACCCACTGACAATTTTATATATTATGTTGACTTTTTCAATTTCTTATTTTTTTTGTTAGTTACATATCCCACTAATTAAACCCAAAAGATCAACTGTGAGTCTGTGGCGCTTTTCTATATATAGCCTCGGATAAACTGATGAGCCCACCGAATTCAACCACTGTTAGCTCCCGGTGAGGTGTCGCCTTGTGAAACTTAAATTTGATTTGTTAACTGTTTTCTCATTTTTCCATATTCTGTATAGGCATTAAAAGAATAAATTATTTTAGAATGAAATATTAAATTATTTACTTATAGAAGCCTAGAAAAAATATTTCCCAAAATGAAGCCTGACTTGTGTTCTGCGTTTTCTCTTAAAAAAAAAGTTGTTGATTTTTTTTAGCGCAGCATTATAAAACAAAGTAAAAATTTAAGAACGATTTGTCACATCACGTATTATATCAGTGATGTTACATGAGAGCCATGCATACCCTATTTTTTCCTCCAGCGGAAACCAGCGACAAGGTAGAATATGAAATTAGAAAAAAACATTCAAATGTTAAATATCCCACTTTTTTTTTCAAAGGTTGGTGGCTTTTATTTAATATCCAACTTGTCTCTCAGTTGAGATAGGAAATTAATGGAGTTTAAAGCCTTTTAAATTTTATTTAATGTTCATAAATAAATTTATTCTGATTTGGAATTTATGATCGATATCTCACACGAAAAGTATTGTCTTTTGTTGTTAGATCTTGAAATACTTTCAAGATCTTGAAACCATTGAGGAAAACAATAATTAAAAACTGTTTTTTGTTTTTTTTTATTCTTTTTGCCATTGAAATGGATGTTGGACATTAATTTAGCAGTCTTCAATTTCCAACTCACTGCAATATTTATTTGATTCCCAAAACGGAAGAATAAAAATGTGGAACTAATTAAATTAAGAGAAAAGGTATTGTCCTCCTTCGTTCTGTCCCCGTAAAATCTCCGTCAATAAAACATTCCATGTTTACTGCTTCGTCGACGAGTTTTCAACCGTCTCTGCGACGCGTTTTCAACTGTCGCTAACAGCAACGGTCTCAACTTTTTCAATTTCAACTGTCTCCGCCGATGCATTTTCTATTTAAAACTTTCATTTTTACCGTTTTCTATTTTTTTTTAAATTTGAACATTTCTTCTTCTCGTTTTTTCTTTTCTGAATCAATTTATTTCTCTTTTCAATTCTGTTTTACTTTTCAATAGAACGAAGGGGGACAATACCTTTTCTCCTATTTTGATCTCCGTGGTTCTAATTTCGACGATCTAGTAGCAGCATCGAGGAGCAACATCGAAGATCTTGATCCGAGTGGTTTTAATTTTGCGCCGTTTCTCCATTGAAGGGCATCATAGAAGCTTCACATTGAAGAGCAGCATTACATCAAATATCTGCTTAGGAATCCGAGCTGTCGCGACCTTTTGAAATACACACACTCTATAAATAACGCAACCCCTGTAGCCAACATAATCAAAACCATACCTCCAGTATACTACTTAAACACAACAAACAAAGATGGACACGAGATCACGTAGGCAAGAAATGATTGCGCTGTGAGAGAGGAAGGCGACAGAGGGTTGTGCGCGCTGGAAAGATGGAGATGCGACGGAGCGGTAGAGAGCCGGCGGAGGGTTGCGCGTGCGAGAGGAGCAGGCGACGCGGACGAGAGAGAGAGCGAGAGGAGAGAGGGAAGGGTCGGAAGATCTATTGGGTTGGCCGGTTGGGTTGATGCGGTTATCGGGTTTTTAATTTTGGAATTAATCAAATTCATTTCACTCAACCCGTTAATTTTTCTGATTCGTTTAATGAGTTTCTGATGAAAATCTACGGTAGATATGTCCATCAAACTCAAATTAAGTCTGATGGGCATCGGACCTACACTACTCTCTTTAAATAAGGCAAAACAACCAATTTGGTAAAAGTGAATTTTTCAGCACATATAACAGACAAATGAATTATTCGGATTCGGTTAGGTAGATTAAAAGTTCGTGAATCGTGAATAATTCGAGTATAATTTAGAAATGATTCAGAATTATTTGGACTGGAGATCTCAGTCCCATAAAAAAAATTCACCAATTATTTGTAAAATTCGGGAAAATTTTATAAAATTTGCAAATTATTTGCGAATTATTCGGTCAAAGTTCGATCAACCGAATAATTCAGCGTTCGGCTCGCCATCACCAAAAAAACATTTAATTCGCGAATTAAACATTAATCTTATGACTATGCATATAATTATGTAGCATATGAGTTTTTTGAGAAAAAATAAGAATCGAGCTCTCATTTGATTAATGGTAAAGTTACATAAAGTTTGTAATCAAAAGAAAGAAAATACAATATAGCTCATGAGCTTGTCTAAAAAATCAAAAAGAAAAAAAAGAAAAAGAAAAAGAAAAAGAAAAAGAAAAAGAAACCAATACAAAATATAGGAGAAACCAATTTTTTTTTATTACCAATGTATTGTATATACCATAATTTACTTATAATTTATTATCCATTAGTATAATTAAATAAATTTACAAATGTATTAACAGAAGAGTAGAATACAAAAATTTCTATCCATGAACTGAACTAGCAAGACGTACATGTTCCGAAACATAATGTTTTGCTCCAAAATCAGTTTCTTCATTTTTTTTATTTTCTTTGTTTATTTGAGCACAATTGCGAAAGCAGTAATGAATTGAAAATAGTAAATGTTTCAAGCAAGTATATGTATACGTAGCTAGAGAGAGGATGAGTGATTTTCCAGTTAAACAGAGTCGGTCATGTCTACATAGATGCTGTTGTAGTGTAGATGAGTGATTTTCCTCGATCGGATTAATTAATTGTTTAGCCAGTTAAACAGAGTCATGTCTAGACAAACTAATTGTTTATACTCAAATAGACAAACTAATTCTTGATGCATCCAAACATATTAATCCTGAAATAGCATTTTTAATGGGCATGATGATCTCAATTGGTTGCAAGCAGAGAAACATTGAATGGGCATTTATTTTTATTTTTTATTTTTGATGAATTGAATGGGCATTTATCATTGGATGATCGATTCGATTGATTTGGGTTTCAGATCCGCGCGCTTTCATCGCTAATTCGTTGTATTATCGATCTCCTAACTCTTTGTTCCCGCTCGCTCATCCTCCAAATGAAAAGTTGAAAACTATATATCATTCCATTCATCTCTTTTTTCCACCTCCGTCTCCTCCCTTCTCCGCTCCTTGTTGCTCCCACTCCATTCTCATTCACACTCACACTCAGGCCCCATCGCTGCTCCCACTCCGCTCTCGTCTCATTGCCGCTTTTGCCTCGTTGCCGCTGCCACCTCCGGCCGACTCCTCCCTTCTTTGCCCCGTCGGCAATATCATATTCTAAATTTACAATGCTATATGAACAATTCTGAAAAGGAATGATAACTTGTGTTGTACTAGATTTACATAACCCTAAATCATAGTTGTATAATTATGGGTCTATTTCTTGTATATCACTCAAAAACTTCAAAAAATTACGTATTTTATCTCTAAAATTCACAATATCATATTTACCTTTGTAAATATCAAAGCTCACAAATTTACCCATTTTATTGTCATTTATATTAAAACTCATTTTAAATTTATAAATTACCCATCTATCCTTTATATATTAAAAAAATAAAAAATATGTAGCGTGTTTAAGAAAAATGTCATTCTTCTTCTTCTAATTAGTCGGTTTCTGAGGAAAAATTGTTTATTTAGATACAAACTTGGTACAGAAGGGGGGTCTTCTGGTCTAGGCCCAAATTAAATTTTGGGCCTATTTTCTACGGCCTTCTACCATTTTGGCCCATTTTACTAAAAAAAGATAAGATAATTTCGGTAAATATATAGTATTATTCTTTGCTACTCGTTTAATATTCAAATTTCTATTATTTTCAGATAAAAAAGTACAATATTGCTCATGCTTCTTCAGTTTTAATTATTATTATTATATGAGGAGGGTTCAAATGTCTCCATTTTTCATGCCTCCACCATGCCTTCATTTTTGAAAACTTTAATAACTCAAAATTTAAAACTTAAAAATCAAAATAAAACCGTTGGATATGATCTAAATCATTTTATCTATGCACGTGTAAAAAATTATGACATTTCAATTTTGTTTTGGTTGTCATCAAGAGCTTGTAAAAAACGCACTAATGTGGATAATTTCTAGACGTTGATTTTTCAACTTATTGATTCACATAAAAATAAAATTAAAATGTGATAATTTTTTATGAGCACATTGATAAAATGATGTAGATCATATCCAATGGTTTTATTTTGACTTTTAAGTTTTAAATTTTGAGTTATTAAAGTTTTTAAAAGTGGAGGCATAGTGGAGGCATGAAAAATAGAGGCATTTGAACCCTCCTCTTATTATATATAGCAGTAATAAGAAAGACAAATTTATCCCACTTAAAAAAGAAAGAGATAAACAAAGTAACAAACAATAATAAAAGGAAGAAGAAAACAAAGAGACTTTTCACAAAATCATTCAACAATAACATTGCAATCATAAAGCATGAGACTCAACGGCTTGAATTCTAGCCTTGAGCTTGCTCTGTACTGACACCCGGGACGGAGACAAGATCATGTCGTTCCATATCGAGCCTG
This sequence comes from Carex myosuroides, assembly GCA_028015225.1. Lineage (NCBI taxonomy): Eukaryota > Viridiplantae > Streptophyta > Magnoliopsida > Poales > Cyperaceae > Carex > Carex myosuroides. The sequence goes on along the minus strand of CM051474.1, from coordinate 16,765,345 downwards.
AACCACACACAGTAACCCCACCGGGATAGAGTTCGTGTATTGAGGCGGCATCTACATTCAACTGGCTCACTTTATGAAGGCAGTCATACTCCGTTGGCTCCACTAGTAGGTTGCTGCTTCCATCCTTCCATCCAATAAGCTGTTTCACATCAAAATATAATAATTGATTTGTCTTTTTTATAAAATATGCTCGGCTTGGTTGGGTTTGGTTCGATTGTTACTTGCTACCTTCGTCCAGAGCTAAATTCATTAATTTATTTTTCTATTGTATTTATTCTCAATTAGGAACATTTTCGGTTAATTATTTTACTTGGTACCAGTCGATGCAGGAAATAGTCCAAGATCACCCAATAATGCTGATAAAAACAGGGCAGCAAACAGATCGTGTTTCTGTCATTCCGTGATCTGAAATTTCAGAAAGGAAAGAGAAGACGCAATCAATAGGCAATACCTTAGCAGAACCCAGGGAGTTGGTACTAAAGAGGCGCGCATTATCGACAAGCTCACAATAACTTTCAAAGGCAGACGCAAATTTCTTGTGGGACGTCAACTGTGACTTCACACGGACTGCTCTTCCCATTATCACTGCTCTCCTGCTCCCATTCATTTTATTTTAGAAAACAAATTAGAAGCTTTTTCTAAATTATATTATATGCACACAAAATTTATCCAATTTGGATAAACACAGCCAGAAGAACAAATAAATTCTTCACATTTGCATATTTTATGGCAATATAACTTTGTGTTATTATCATTGTTTCCTGGGGAATGTTTGAGATAACCATTTTTATTCAATGTTTGAGATAACCATTTTTATTCACAACCAAAATTTTATAATAATACCTTATTCCTCTGACCACTGCCAGATAGGCATCACAGACAACACCGACCAACTCAATCCTATAAGGTTTCCTCTCAGGAACTTTGTCACTTGAACCATTTTCTTGAACTGGTTCCCAGTAATTTTCTGTGATCGTTCCGTCATCTTCAACCTTGTAACCAATCCCCATGCGGTATTTCTGATTATGCACATTGCGTGCCATGGCAATAGTCTGTTGAACAAATGGTTCCCATGAGAGGGTCCCATCCATGATCACGTCCCGGCCTTCATTGAGTGCAGTCACTAGGAGGGACGAGGCTGCATCAGTAGATGACTGGTGTACCTGTTTGGAATTTGGCAACTTGGTCAGTCATGTTTGCTCATGACTTTTGTGTTATGGTATATGCCAAAGTTTAAGTGGGGGTTGTGCATACTATGTACCAGTTAGGTATTGCCATTATATTTTATTCAAATTGTTATTAAAAATTAATTTTTTCAAAGTCAACAGATTATCTGATCTCTATCTTTAACCTTAGTCAATGCCTCGTACCTATTTGTACACACTCTGTAGTCTGTAGACCTAGCTGGCAGAACTGGGCTGGTGGTAACACATAGCAATTTGTATTCAACCATGAGTTTCAACTAATGGTAATTGGTACAGGTTACAGATAACATCAGGTGCAGGTATCCTATAATATTTTCTCTTTATTTGAAGTTAAGAAAATTAGAGAAAGAGAACTAATTTAAAAAGAAAAAGAGCATGATTTCAGCTACCAACTCAGCAGTCTGAAGCATATCATCATGGTGACCTTTAGAGCTTATGGCACGGTAAATGACATCAGTCTCCTTGAATGCATCCGCCTCCACCACCACTGCATTTGCTGCTGCTCCTGACCAGAATGCCCTGACATCATAATTAAGGGTTTTACGGTGAATTATTAATTTGTCATTAAATAAATTGCACAACTTATAACCAAGAATCAAACAATGATGCCTTGTACACACATGTATGGAAACGGTCCAATGATGGACCTGTCCTGAAAATGACCCCAATCAGCTTCTCAATTATAATAATGTCCCAAAAAGAATAGAACAAACACATATTCATTTTTTAAGTTGCCAAGTTGCTGCTAGCCTTAGTGATTAAAACATTGATATCAATACATTAGATTTGCTGATCATTTCTTGTTTGCAACAAGCACATGGAGGTAGGACCTTAAGCTCATTTCTTATTTACATATTCTTAAATGCTTACCTAAAGTGTGCCCCATTGACCTAATCAATAAGAAAATGAAAGAGAAGATCGACCGCTTACTCCTTCATGATTTCTTTGAGCACGGTGCTCTTGCCGGCCCCCATACCACCACCCATGAGCATTAAAACCGGGCTTCGGTCACAGTGTGCCATCGGGACCATCAGGTGGGACTCACCAGCTGGCGGAATCCCAATCGCCTTCATCTCTTCCACCAGTGTTGAGAGAAGTCTTGTCACCTTCAGATTTTTCGTCACCTTCTCAAATCTCTGCTTCCTGAAAATTTTGAATAAACAAATAATTTTTTTTTATATTGTTTATTTTGAAGTTTTTGTGGTATGGACTGGAGTACTGATGCAGGACTGACATATATTTAAAATTGAAGGTTTTATTAAAAATGTCCGGCATGTACTTTCTTAAAGTCAGTCAAATCCCCAATTATTAATATATGTTGTTCCAATCACATGAAATGAATGTGCAAGGGAACACTTCCAACAAAGTTGAAAGTCATAAAAGACACAATTGAATGATTTTAACTGGAAATCAGATGGGATCATGATTTTATTTTCCTCTTTTATATATTCCTTTCCGTGTGCTATAGTCCTAGCACTACAGGTCTGATCAGAAATAAAATGGTTAATAAATCTGAAACAAGAGTTTGGGTTGGAATTCTTTTTGGATCAGATCAGCAACTCGACAAACGAGAAATAATGTTCCCATGCATGGTTAGGTTAAATGTCCCTTTTATCTACCAGCAGCTCCTAGTGTATGATACTAACCAACTTGTAACTTTTGCATGTTCTATCTTCTAATTAATGAATGGTGAATAAAATACTTGATTTACATTTTTTATTGTATTTTTTGTTTAAGTTTTGCAGAGGCTACGAAGTGGAAGTGGTGAGCGGAGTTTGAACTCTGGACCTTTGGGTATCCAACAGTCCTATCTCTACATTTTTTATTGTCATTGCTTAATTATCTTGTGGCCCATGAGGAGATATATTTAAATTAATGTTGCTGAGATTTAGATACATTATTTTTATCTAACACAACACGGTATTGATTAAATTAGTGTTTAGATCTCCATTATTTTGATTCCTTTTGTATGCAACTAGCTAGCTGATGTGGTAGAAGCTAGGACACAACACGGCATTGTCATGCAATTAATCCTTGTTGAAAAAAATAATAACAAAATTAAAATTCTCAGTTGGACCGACAAAACTCTCATGGCTCATGCTGCCCATGAATTAAGTTCCAAATTGTATGAATTCTTAGGATTGGTTAATGTAGCACATTGCTTATTTAGTTATTTATGAACCATATTAATGAATAAGTGCATAGCATATATGCAAGGGCTTTTATTTGGCCATAAAAGGAGCACTACTAGTAACCTATAAGCACTACTAGCTCTGGACAAAAGAACAAGGAAGAAAAGGAGCACTACTAGCTCTAGACAAAAGAACAATTCAGGAAGAAAAGACAACAATTAATAAGTGATTTAGACTGTTAGAGAGGGACATAAATGAGTTAGTTGGAACCTAACAAATCAAAAATTCGTATAAGTATATAATCAAATCCTATTTAATTCAATCTCTTACACTTCTTTTCTAAGTTATTAATCATGATTTTTACACGTAGGTGTTTGACCATGTTTTACACATTTTAATTCGTCCTGTTAATCCAAATATAATCAGTTGAATCATCTATAAGCACCCTGCGCATATATATATATATATATACCTACTTGTTTGACATACATGTAAGTCACTAGCAAATATAAAGTAGCTTGGCAATAAAAACAAAATTAATGACCTAAATTATGGGAAATTGCACTAAAATATATAGTTCATAAATAAGCAGATTAGAGAGCTGACCTAGTAGCCTCTAGCACCATGTTCTTCAGCTTTCTTTTAGGTTCATTTTCTGCTTTCAAAGCCTGGTCACAGATCCCCATGCAATATAGAGAAAATAAAATAATTCAAAAGACTATATATAGGGTTCACTTTATTAGTTTGAGCTATTGTACATGTACTCTTGAACAAGTATGAACTGGACACATGACACCGATCATTAATTATTACCATAATATATTATTTGAAGGCCCCAAGACCACTATTTATGCATTATGATAATCTCTCCCTACTAATTTGAGAGCCAATTTCTTATTAATTGTTGTCATCTCGGTGGTGAAAGATAAGTTGTCATCTTAAACAAATAAATTAAAATGCCATTGTCGTTGGGAATTGGGATCGAGTTCAAGAATAAAATATATAAATAGCAAATTCTTTCAGGTATATATATATGTGAGAGGTAAATGGAGAATCAAAACAAGCTTATAACACACGTCTCTCCTGTATATAATAATCATACATTTGACAATGGCCGACCTATATATGTTCCAAAAAGAAGTTAAATGATAGGCCTGGAGAATGTAAAAATATTCATAAAGGGACCAATACAATCGATTACCTGGCTAATCATAAAAGTGGCTTGATCCCAGTGGTATGCAAAATACCCAAGTATGCATTGTTCTAACTCTTCCATAAGTTTTACATAGAGAGCCTCAGCATCTGGTTCCTTCGCAAAATATGCAAATATTTTTTCTTTATACCCGTTTGTCTTTCTCAAATAATCAAGGGCCAATTTGCCAAATTGTGGGCATTGACTTGCATCTTCAAAACCCATTTGCCTGGCTGCATAATCAATCAGGAGTAAAATTCATTAAAGAAAAATTAAAAAAAAATTATGGCTACACCAAGAGATATGAAGATCTGTATTCTGATTCTGTGAGGTGGCACCATGTGACAATAAAAATTGATGGGGCTATATCAACCATTATTAACAGTAACTTCCTGTGGTAACACCCTGTGGCAATATATGTTAAATTGTTTTCTCTATTCATCCACTTACAGTAAATTTGAACAAGAGATGAAGCACAAGTAAAAAAGAAATGATCACTTCCAAGTTCCAATTGCAAATTATCAATATCATTAATTTGCTACAAGTTTCAGATTTAAATTGGAACAAATGACATTACCAACATAATGTGAGAACCTCTCCAGTTCTTCGACCCGGCCCCTACTGTTCAATCTGAGAAGAGGTGTCGAGTTTAATTCTTTGATCTCCTTTCTCTTGTTCTTGCGGTGGTATCGCATCGTGGCAGTGATGGTTCCCACTGTGACAACTGCTAAGATGTGTAGCAGTATAATTTTGGCAACCCCGTCTATTTGTTCAAGTAGCAAGAGAAATAGAAAGAAAAATCTCAAAAGAAGAGAAAAAGAGAGAGAGAGTTCAAAATTTCACTTGTCAATGGAACTCATGTTAATGCAATTTCCAGCTGGTGTACATCTTAATTATTTTTCCATTTAAACAAACTGCGAGATAAGTCATCTCAGTTGATCTTGAAAACATAAATTGGCAATGGCTTTGGTTGATTTATCATTATATATTTAGGTAGATAGAAAGAAACAGAGCAGAGAGAGAGAGAGAGAGAGAGAGAGAGAGAGAGAAGCTCTAACCTTTGGTAGCCATGCTACTGCCTCCTGCTTGCTTGTTCCGAAATCCAGTGGTTCTTTTATTGAGAAATGAGAAGTGAAAATCAAAGAGAGAAAAGAGATATATTTTTCTCTATTTTGCTCGGAAAAAGGAGACACACTCTCGCGCGCTCTCTCTCTTCTCTCTCTCTAATGTTGGAAAGTGGAAACAATTGGAATTGGGGATGTCATGTATGAATGGAAATGGAGAGTACAGATAAATGCCTTTATACAGGGGAGGTCCTGACTGGGTCTCTTTCACTCGTCGGATCAGTTCCACGTTGGGTTAATTTCGTCTTTTTCTCTTTTTGAGAAAAATATATGTTGCCAAGTTGCTTGTAGTTTTTGGACTTTCAGTGATCTGACAGCTGGAAGGTACTTGCATGATATTTTTTTATATTAAATTTGTCGTTCGAAATGTCTAGAAGAAAATTAAACATGCGCATTAATGGTTTTGTTCATCATTATCTGGGACACACAACCTCAACCTCCAGAGAGCAGCTTGGGTCCGATGCCCCTCGGACCCAAAGTGGGTTCCATGGGATCCATGACCGTCCGATCTGATTTAAGATTTGTGCGCACGAATATTAAAGCAGACGCGAAAGTTCTGGCGTGAATCATAAAGCAGATCGGACGGTCATGCAGCCCATCGAACCCACTTTGGGTCCAATGGGCATCGGACCCAAGCTGCTCTCCAACCTCCACGGCTCCACCTCATCTCATTCTCAGCTACGGTTGAATTCAGATCCATTGCCATAGGTGACTGTCTAGAATGAAATCTGAGTCGTCCGTTTTAATATGACAAGATTTTCAAAACAGACCCTATAATCCATGTAGGTATCCGAATGATTTCCAATATTCAATCCACAGTTAGAGGCGTTAACAAGCCGACATTTTTATTAATATCCAAAGTTTAATACAAATTATTAATTATACCCAGAATCGGACCAATTATCGAAATATACCCAAGCCGGCCATTTTCTGGCCGGCTATGTACCTTTTTTTTTTCCCCGTTTTTTAGAGAGAGACGCTATGAAGATCAAAGCATTGAAATTTAACACTGAAAATTTGAAATTTTTTGTTTAAATTATTTGGTATATTACTTCTTTTGATATATAATTAGCATATTTATACTAAAATATGTTATATTAATTGAAATTATATTGAATAACACTATATTATGTTAAATTACGCTAAATTACATTACATTACTTTACAATACGCTATATTAATTGAAATACGCTATATTGTGCTACTATTTTTTATGTTGTGCTACTATTTTAATGTTGTTATATTTTCTGTTTAGCATTATCATGATAATTTATTTTGATCTGTAAAATATAAAAATAGTACCATAAAAGCACACATACACAAGAACCGAAATATAGGATAATCCAAATATATCAAACATAAATAGTATATCAAATATAAATAGTACAAAACTAGTAAAAATACAACTAAAACGGAGAGGGGGAATATCGCTGAGGCGGTACTCCGGCGTTCGCCCGGCGCCAGCGCGGCCAGCCTCCGTCTCTCTCGGGCTCATCTGGGGCATCGACAGACCTCAGTTTCTGCTCGGCAGTATCCCATCTGGCATCGCCCGTGGAGACTGTCGGTACTGGTGGAGGTGTAGCGAAGATAGATGCGGCAAACCCAGTCCCAAAGGCAGGCTGAGTATGAGACCCACTACCACTAGCCTCTCCATCATGCGGCATCTCTGTGCCATATCGGGGCCATGTCGGTGCCGACATGATCTCCTCGAACTCATGGAGACTGCACGAGAGGGACTCGTACTCAGAAGTATCGGTCTCCGCAGGTGGTGGCTGTGGTGGCATCTCTGCTGGACCCTGCAATCATACATATAAATTATTAAATTTGATCTGAATGAAGAAATTTATTAAAACCTGACAGATACTGAAGTATGACATA